>JABCKT010007035.1:0-10143 GCA_018858115.1 Tephrocybe rancida | reverse complement strand
ACTCTACATAAACTCTATATAATCTATCACCAAATCACTTAACATTATACTGACTCAGTCCATGTAAACTCTATGTAGACTCTACATAGACTCCACATAAAGTCTACGTATATTTATGTGGAAACTTACGTAGAATCTACATAGAGTCTATGTGGAGTACACGTGGAGTCTAGTGGAAACCAGGGGGAGTGTAAAGTACTCGAGTTCGGAACTGCATCCTCCCCTCCACCACCACTATAACATTCATGGACTCCCATTATTCTCGTCGACTCCTCCAGGATCACACCAATCCCAACACTCCACGAAACTCCACGGGAATGACCCGATATTTAACCAACCATGCCGCCGCTAACATGATATGCAGTTGGCCGGCTTTATAGTCTTTCTTTGCCTCTTCTTCTGACATGATTATCAATATAGGTGGTTTATATGACATTTCGTTAAGTGTTGAATCCTTTACCATTTTTCGGGCTTTGCTGCGCCAAACCACCCTGAATGAAGTCAACACGACGTTGGCTCGCAGAACACGAACTCCGGAACGTCGAGGGAGCTTTCTTTCGGATGAGGACGGTCCACAAGGAAAAGCAGTGGTAGAGGTAGAATGCATGTGGTACGTGGCCTTTACACTGAAGCCCAAACCGATTCGTTGAGGTCTCTCTGAAGGTCCTTCACCGCTGCCTTTTCTCTCACATCGAAACTTGATTATCGGCCCCAAATCGCCCCCAAATGACACCCCACGACCTGAACCTTCCTGACCGCCGATATTTATCTCGACACTTCAGGCCCAACGCTGGACGCTTCACTAGTTCTGTGCCGACATTGCGGATGAGGCTCTATATTGCATTGAACTGGACGGGAAGGACGAGTATTCCTGGGATGTAAGCTCTATCGTTATACTCCTTTTCTACAAACGATGACCATCCTTTTTCGTACGTCAGAACGTTACCTTCGCTCATCGACCAGTCTATAGGTCGACATTTTTGATTCCTATAAATCATGGCACTCACGCTCTCGCAACCTCGAGTCCTGTTATATAGAGCGAGCAAGGCCCTTCCTCCCCATGTCTCTGCCTTAAAAGGGACCGAACAAAGTTCTTGGGCCCTCGCGTCATCAGACCTCTCACATACGCATACGCAGCGGCTACGCCTAGTTAGCCAAGGATGCCCATTACACGGATGGGATACAGATAGTGTTCGCTTTACACGTACTTTTTCGCTATAACAGCTTCTGCAACTACCTCGGCACTGATTCATTTACACTCCTCCAGATCCACCCACTACAATCACTCTTCACCGAGTTGTTCAGTTCTCTTGAAGGCCGGCTGAGCTGCTCGTTCAACTCGAGCGCCTGTCCTAGATCTCCACATCGACGTACCTACTAGCTTTGATTGCTCGACTCAAGGACAAAGCTTGCCCACATGACCCCAACTGCAATGGATGTATTCTATTATTATCGTCGATCTGTCAAGTCCACTCAGGTGAGCTTCTGTACTCTCCGATCCATCCAAGACCCTAACAATCCGGGGGATATGTCGCTATTCTAGAAATATTGAGCATATTCACAAATTGCTTTGATTGGGATTTCAGTCTGATTGCGTGTCGACTTAGATCAGTTATTCCGGACACGTTTGCTAGCGTCAGCTACGATCCTTACCACTAGAGGGCGCAATACTTCTCGAATACAAACTTAGCGGATCCCCATACTGTCTTAAAAACATCATGCTGTCCCAACGCTTCAAGTTGGTGATTCGGCCTGTGCTGTATGTGACCTTTTGCTTCCTTGTGTCTCGATGAATGACAGTTTCTCCCATCCCCAGACACCACCTTATGCGAGGAAAAAGTAGGCACCGGAGTGTTACATCGAGGTCCAGGTGCTTATAACCAACTCTCCCAAAGGAAACTTGGCTGATGGTTTTCAGGCTTTCATGTCGATAACTTACTCGAAGACTACCAGTCTATCAAGTGAAAAAAAACCCTTTCAACCCGTTCAAGAGCCGATCGTTCAGCCTTGATAGCTAGAAGCCTGCTGGACACGCGCATGTACGAACGAGTGGCGTATTCCATCTCACGTACAACTCGGAGCATGGAGGTAGCATGTAATCGGTTTTGAGATGAATCTTCAGTATCAAGTTTGTGTAGTCCTTCGAAGTGATATATGTGGTACTGATTCAACGAAATTCTAGGGACATCTCATTTACTGCCCACGACAGCTCGTTTCTGGACATATCGTTCTGGTAGCCATCAAGCTCGTCTTATGTTATCGTTCTACCCCTTGACGATACTCCAGCCATATGCGACGAACATTTCCACTACGCTCTGTCTATTGCTTCCAATCTTAGTAGTGGATGGCCACGATCTCCGAGATTGTAGCATATCACATCGGGGTCGCTGCCCAGGGTGCCATTTAATTGCTTGGTCGGTACCAGTGATATCCTTTCGTTTTGATTACTGGCTGATTTTTGCCTGTAGTGAGAATCAGCAGTGCACAGAATACGAGAGACACTTCACATTCTACTGGTTAATGCGACTGAATGTTGAAGACGAGCTGCAAGTTGTCATTCGGTTGCAATCACACATGAGGATTTGCGGGTATACAACTCAACACAGCTTGCTTTTAACCCTCTCCCAGCATGCATATTCTTTAAATCGCGTAAGGATTGCTATGTGGCGGCTCTCTGAGGAGCGTCCCTGCAGCGCCACGGAACTCGGATATGATTGTTTAACGGTCACATGACCGCGTTTATATCTGCCAGCAGTGCCAGCAGCAACCCCATCGTCCTTTCACTTCGTCCGTCATGTCGCTTTTAATCTTCGAGCGTCCTATTCTCTCTCAATTTCAAAGCCTCAGCTTTCTAGTTGCCTTCTTTAAGGCTTGGTACCTCCCTCCACGGGTAGCCTTCGTTCCGAATCCAATGGCTCTTCCTCTTCCTCCTCCTGTTCAAGAAATCCTCGAGATTCTCGTTCCCGCCCCCACTCAAACCTTCACACCCGAGCCGACCCGTTCCCAGCCAGTCCTCAACATCACCGGTTCTCCTGCTACCGCTCCTCAAGACCTCATAGGCCCTCTCCGATTCGCAACAATCGTTGCGATCATAGCTGTGGCCTCATTTATTTTGATCAGCGTCGTCTATTCAGAGATCGAAAACGCGATCTCGTACTATTCTGGGAAGTCCGCCAAGAGCGATTCAACCAGGAAACGCTGGGGCTTACTTTCATGTGTACTCCTCACCGTTGGAATCATCTCTGGCGCCCGGTACGCGTCCTCTCGTTTCGGCCTTGACCTCGTCGACCTCGACCCTATCGCGTATGTTCACACCGCCTTTCTTGCAATCACTCGAACCGGCGCATTCTCCTATCTGCCCTCCTGTTTCAATGTTGGACTCATCTTCCGCCTTCTCAAACGCTCTTTCAACGCCATGTTTGCAGCCGTGGCCCGGGGCGTCCAACGGGGCCCGAACTCGGCCACCCCCGCCGACTTCTTGGACTCCTTCGAACGTGATCCGAACATCTTCCAATGGGACCCAACCTCCTCCATGCGTCTCACCCACGCCGACTTCGAACGCCTCCTCAAACATGGTTCAAGCATCTTCAAATGGGATATAACCACCCGTGTCGACATCGAACGCCTCTTTGGCCCTCTCAAACGTGGTTCCAACACCGCGTTTACAGCCGCGGCCAGTGGCGTTCAGTGCGGCGCTCTCTGTTTCTTCCGCAACGCGCTCCTCAAGCTATCTCGAAGGCTTCTCTCAGTCAACCTTGGACTCCTCTTCGGCCCTCTCAAACGTGGTTTCGACACTGCGTTTCTAGCCGCGGCCTGGGGCGTCCATTGGCGCACTCTTACTTCGACTTTGCGCCTTTCTGTCATCGTCAAATATCTTCTGGGCCCTTTCGCGTATGCCTTCAACACCGCATCTACGGGCATGACTAGTGGTGTTCAATGGATCTACGAACCTTTCAGCCCTTTCAAGGTCGAGCTTAGAATCATTCTTCCGCATGTGGCGGGTTGGATCATCGCTGCTGTCATCGGATATCTCTATCAAAGCACTCGACACAATCCAGGACCAGGCCCCGCGACCGCTGCACCAAGCGTTCCTGTTCACTTTCCGATTCCAGCACTAGTCCGCTGCCCGCTCGAGCTCCTCCAAGCCGCCCGCAGCTACGCGCGCCTCATCTACAACGCGCCGCGGCTATTCCACGAACTCGAAGACCGCCTCATCCACGAAACGCACCAGGCGGAGACGGCGCGGAACGCAGAGATGGGGGTGCGGCATATGTATCAAGAACAGGCGCGCGAGCTGCACCGGGTTCGACACCAGTTGTCGGACCATGCCGACGATCTGCGCCGTGCGCGGTCTCGCTGCTATGACCTGGAGGAACGGAATGCGCTCCTTGAAGAGGGGGCGAGGGACGGGTTGGTGACGCGCGAGGGAGCCCCCCCTGACTGTATGTTGATTTTGGATTTGCGAGCCCATCCCCTCGTGCTAATGTTCGCTTTAGATGAGGAAGCTATCAGGGAACTTGGCGCGTTTGACGATTGGTCAGCTGCTGTCGTTTCTGGTGCGGCGGCCTTTGCACCACCGCGTGCAGAACACGTTGGCGAGCCCCCTGCTTGTGAGTACCCTCTCTCTTCTTTACCTCGTGCACGTTCTCATCATAGACTTCTTTAGATGGCTAGAACAAACTCGTGGGGGCTTGTTGGCTGAACCATGTCGTGGATCGAGTTCTGCGATCCCCTCTCTCCGCCCGCCCGCCCTCTACCTCTGTCAAGACCTCCGTCAAAAATACCAAAGCTTTTTGCTTCAATTTCTTACTATACCAGTCTTCGCTTGCTTGAGTGCCCCAAGTACCCCGCCCCGTGCTCCTTTTTATACCCACCAGACTATTCCCAGATTATCGAATTTGCGACTATTCATTACTTCGCGTAGTGCGTCTACTACCCAACCACCAGACTACTTTCGGATTATTGGACTTGCATTCGGTTGAGGACCTGGATACCCCTGTGACATCTCGTTAGGATTTAATTACATCTCTTTCTTTTCCATTCTTGTATCCATTCACCTACTCAATCTACTTGTAACTCAAATATCAATGAACCTCGTTCCCTTCGATATGATTCTCTCTCTAAAGCTCGTGTTGAGGCATGTTGTTCGAACTCGAGATTGATTTAGCACCACCTCAGTCCTCAGAAACCACTGGAAATCACAAGGAAATCGCAGCTACAACCAATGAACTTGTCGCATCGGAAGAAAATCGTGGCGCCAGGAGTCGACGTGGAGGTACTGTGAAGGTCAAGGTGGAGAGGCTGGAGGGTTCCCAAGGAAATTCTGTTCTTGAAAGGCGAGAAACGTACGTGACAATGTGCTTTGTTCGCTAACTTGAACGCTAGTCAGGCCATATATCAGATACTACCATAGCGAAACGAAAGCGATCACTTTGCTGCGCCTGGTCATATCCAATGCTACACTGGTCCCCTGGATGCGTTCTGAGGATCGACACGCTCGAGGGGCGGCTTCGTTACAGATGTGGCTCGGGAAAGTGGCACTGAAATCGCGTCTATCCGTCAACTGTCACTGGCCAGCAGTTGCTACTTCAACGAAATGTTAATCTGTGAGAGATTTAATTCATTCTGTGTTGCATGGGAGGGGGGGGATGTGTTGCGCCGCAAAAGCTGGGGAATGGAGAAGAAGCAACTGGCTCGCGCCGTGATGCCGGTCATCGATATCTCAAAGCAAGAGCAAGGAGAGCCGTCCGCGGTAGTCCATTTATAAATATTTCGATGCATATAACCATCAACGTTGGAGAAACCCTGTTTTGTAAAATTTCGACCAGCGTCTATATTGAGCACTCCAAAAATTGCTCAATCGCATCAAGTCTTTCCTGCGCACTACTCTGCAACCTTTCTGCTTCGCTCGAGCAGCAGTATGGTGCTTGTCGAGGGACAGTGATGACTGATGTGATGCTATTCACTGACGCAGTAGTTGCTGTACTCGTCAGTGAAGCAATAATTGCAGTGCGGTGGGTCACCCATTCGTGGCACCATGGCATGGATCCTATCCCCCCCGTGTGTTCATTAGGCTTCTTTTGAGAATGACTACCGGAAGCCGCTATTGCTGCTGAGATATCAAGCACAACATCCATGAATCGGTCGAAGTATGGAACCTAAGTACGGGTTTTGTCAAGACCGGGAAAACTAAAACGCTGATTACTTGCCCACGATCGACAAAGCTCAGGAGATACCCGATGAGCCGCTCGAGAAACGTCCTTCAGGCCAACAAAGCGCGCAGATTGATTAGCGAGGACTCTGTAATTGTGCCTCATTGCGTAGTCGAGGACAGCTACAGGGTCTTCTGCCAGCCTAAACCTGTGCAGACCGTGGAACGTCCGAGCTAGGCGTAAGACTTGCGTAAAGCCATAGATTAAATCTCACAGACCTTAGCATGGTTTTACACATCTGCATGCCCGCGTGTATCTGATACTTCTCCACTGCCTCCGCCAATCGCACTAAGTCAGCGATTTCGATATTCTCCAGCGAGGGGGTCAATCGTGGGTAGACAAATCGAAACATCATTTCGAGAGTCGTCGAATCTTCAGACAGGTCCACCACCTCGGTCGCTCCTGGCTTGAATTCAACTGGAGGGAAGCCGTCACTAGCAAACTCTAACAGGTTCGTGTGGATACGATAAAGCTTCTTGTCAGCAGAACGAAAGATGACATCGGCATCGGGTGCGTTGACTGCAGTGCACAGTGCAAAGTGAGAATCAGATCGCTCAGGCTGCAACAGCAAATAAATAAAGCAAGAGTACTACTCACAGGTGGTTGAGAAACTAGCATCTTGCAGATTATGAAGTTTGGACTCACTCATGGTAGTTGTGGCAGGTATCGATAAGGAGGACATCCCTTGAGCGTCTAATTGTAATCGTTCACTGATGGGCCTCACGGCACCGTGACTTGGCGCCCATTGTGATCTCTTGCGAACTAGACCTCGAGGTCAAAGGAACGCGCTAAGAAATAGTGTCCCAAGCAAAGGAAATGACATTTGCTAGAGCGATCTCGATTACAAGGCAAAGCCTTCATTGCTCACAAAACCTCCTGCTCCGACAATCCCACTGGTCCTGATTGACATTCGCCTTGCTTAGCCCAATTCACGGAGATGGATGAGAGAGAGTCTTCTGAAATTGACGAGGCTTGATTGATGTTCAAAATCGTATCGAGGACGAGTTGGCGAAAGACGAACCTCAACTAATATTGAGTATCCATTGTGGCATCCCCGTATTCAGGTAATATAGCGATGTCAGGCTCTTCTTTGAACGTATAACGAACTGAACATAACAACATGTCAGTACCCGCGAGAACATGCACTCGAAGCTGGACGAGACCTACTGAGCATGTGGTCACCTGCGTCATAAAGGTACCCAAAATACTCCTCTCCGTGGAAAGCCTTTCGCGGCCATCCTCTATCGTCATCATCATCGTCCGAAAAGTAGTCTTCCTCATCTTCATCGTCTACAACCATGTCGTCGCCTTCGGCTCGCTGGCGCTCCTCACGCATGAACTTGGGTTCCTTCGCTGTGCGGTAGCCATGGTTTCCTATGTGATTTACATACCCGCACTCGGTGGCGGCAAAGAGGGCGTTGTGGGCATCGTCCCAGGCGAGGCTGACGACGCCGGTGTTCCCAGTGGATAATTCGAAGACCGTGGTTCGTGCACGGATATCCCAAAGTCTGACCTCCTGCTGCTTCGTTGAGCCGGTGAAGAGGGCTATCTCGAGGCATGAGCGATTAGATTGAAAAAGACAAAGGGTGACTAACTGGGAATGGCGTCGGGATATGCTAGCGCGACACCAGGGCAATCAGAGCTTTCTCGACCGGCGTTGAAGATCATGGCAGGGAGGGGCTGCCTCACATCGAATAGGCGTGCATAGCCGTCACTGCAACCCGTTACGAATGTATTTGGGTCTGCGGAGCTCGTCGATATTTCGAGCACTTTGCCACCATGACCCAAGTATCTTGTCGCTGTGCTCCCACCATGCTCTAGGTCGACGACGATGCACGAGAAATTATGGGGCTGCATCCACTCAAACCCGCAGACCATCGACCCGGCGGCAGAAGGATGCGTATGCCACACCGTCGGTGCAAGCGTCGGATCTGAGAACTTAATGGTGTTGGTCGCTTTGGTACCGCCGGAAGGCTCGATGTTGCTTTCTTCTTCGTAATAATCGTCATCACACGGGTCGTGGTGCTTTCCGATAATGTGTTTCCAGTAGGTCCGTGGGTCGGGAGCGAGTCTAAGTTCCAGCAGCCCATAAAGCCCTTCCCCGCACGAACGAGCAGGTTATCTCCAAGGATGGCCAAAGGGCCACATATCTGCTTTGAGTCCATGGTGTGTACGGCTAGCCCCTCCTTTGTAAACCTCACCATTGGAAGAAGCCCAGGCAAATGACTTGATACGTTTATCGTCTGCAGCGAACAGTAATTTTCGTGACTCGTGCATGGTGGTGTAGGAAGCGACGCCATCAAGCCCCGCATTGAAAAAGGGGAGCTTCAAGGGCTCAGAGCCGTCGCCATCGAGGTGGTGAAAACTTAACATCGTCTCGCGGCTTCTCCATCCGCCTCCGCTGTTGACAGCAAGACAGGATCCACAGGGAGAGATTGTTGCACGAATTGGTGCACAGATTGAATCGGCTGCAATTTCACAGCGAGCCTGGTAGATGAAGGTTGCTGTCGAATTGAGTTGAGTGGGAGTGATGGCCGCTGGGACAGTCGGTTTGAAACGCGACAAGCGGCAGGAAGATGTATGAGCTCTTAGCAACTCTGGCCATGGGGGAGATCAAGAAAATACCTTGATAGGGTCTGAGGGTTGTCTGAGAAAGGACTTTGGAAGAGAACCGTTATGCTCACCGGATAGAACCCCATGACGCCTGACGAGGGAAGGCTCAACGATTTTCAAAAACTCTCGCATATTTCCATGACCTTGATTTTGATGGAACCAGACTTCGGAAGGATCGATATTAATACTACACACCTATCTGAGTTTCGATGTAGTGCTCTGGTGCTGCGTGAACCACGGGTGAAGCGTCAGAGTGCGCAAATGAATGCACGTAAGGCTGTTCGTCAACCATAGAGTGAGCATACTGGATACCCTTGCTGAGAATGCCGTCGGTTCTAGCAAGTGTTTCCATATAATCAGACGCGTCCGCTGTGCCGATATCGCGTACGACGTTGCAGACATCGCTGAGGATCCGTGCAATCTTTTTCCTAATCTGCTCGTTTTTACCACGATCGGCACCTTCATCCTCCTCGCATGGCCCTTGGGTAAAGTAGTCGTCCAACGTCCTCTCTAATTGCTGGAGTCGTGCTGCATGAGAGCTCGCCGCCATGGATGATTCGGAAGAGCTTGCGCTACCATGATTTCACACGATCCCAAGACTTCTTCGAAGTCACTCGATTGAGCCCAGTGACATCATAATATGGGGTAACGGAGCAGCTGTGTATAGGGCTGCATACGCACTCAAAGCTTGAGGCTTTGAGAGGGTTGTAACTTCAATCTCGCAGTGACTATTGATCAAAGTTTGAACAAGCTAGGGAGTGCTCGAACTGGCTAGTGATAACCATGCGAAAATCCGCCGCGAACCTGCTGACTAGGCTTCCACTCAACACAAAGCGCGTCTGCATTGCCATTGGGACGATCTTTAATTGCATGACAGGTTGAGAAACAGTTAAGAGACAATAGTAGCGAATTTACTCACATTTCATGATGATATCTGTTCCGTATGCCCCACGTATACTTCTTGTAAACCTTGGAACTCTCGCCCGCGGTACTCAGCTACTGAAGAAGAACAATGGGACAGGTATTGGGCTCCTTCGTCAGCGAGGCACTGCTCTGCCGCGTTTACTCCCATGATTTTATTGAGCGAATTAGCAACAGGATGGAGCTGGACAGTGGTGGTGAGGATTATAGTAGGCGGAGACGCGATGACTAGTTGAGAAAAGAACGGCATTGGAGTTGGAAAGCTTATCGAAGACTCTGGTGAAAATAAAAATAAAATGAGCATGAGAACCAGAAGGTCATAAGATATGGCCCATGTAAAACACGCCAACCTCACGTGATGTTACTTGATGTGACCAGGGTCCAAACGCGTCCTTAA
>JABCKT010007034.1:0-10157 GCA_018858115.1 Tephrocybe rancida | reverse complement strand
ATCTGCTAATAACATTTCCGCCAACGTCACTCTATCTCTCTCCACCCGCTAAGCTCACCCTGTCTGCCGCGACTCTGCCTACATTCTGCTTTATCTCGGAAATCGAGTCTCCCAACCCCCTCGATCCTACACTACTCGACGGAGTACCAGAGAGTTCATACATCGATTTACCCTTCGCCCGCCATAGCTCAGATTTCGAGATCATTCAAACCCTCCTCCATTTCAAATTCCGTTCCCAAACCCGTAGCTTCATTTCTTTTGAAATCTTTCATCCCTGTGCTGCTCGAGGTAACCTGTTCCCGTACATAAACCTTTCCGACCTTATCTTTTCCCTCCCTTTCGAGTACCACGGCCAACCTTATTCCATTCCTCCCATTCCGAGCACTTCAAAGTAAATCATTAACCTAGCCAATAAAGCATCTCGCATTTTAACAGAACCCCTTGTCCAAGGCAGGTTTTGTGGTTGTTGTGGATTGGTTTCAAGTACCAAACACTCAATCGATCTAGCCATAAACTAGGTCACCCAATTTTTAGACCATCCGCATAGGATTGTGTCGAACACATCAACGGATGCGTTAAATGTGTGACGGTCTCTGAGAAGGAGACTCCCCTTGGACTTTCGCTGTTTACAGCAGTAGTTGACTCAGAAGTTGTCGACGCAGTTGCTGTAGTAGCGGGTGTAGTCTGCCAGGTTGGCAGAAAGGGACAATCAACAAATTTATGGGGCGCAATCGGATCGACTAGACCAAATTGGCCTTGAGAGCGAAGATAGAGAGCAATCCAAAGACAAATTCAAGAATAAGACAACAAGACTACTAGAAGCAGAGCAGGAAATCGCTCTGCTAAAAAGCGAACTGAGGAGAAGAGGGGATCTGATGATGGAAATCGTAACTTGTTCACCAGACTACATATGTACAAGTATATATACGTCGCTGGGAAGGTATATATAAAGGGGAGCATGTGGTATGTGTAGCAGGTTTGTATTTAAAAGTTAGCAGATAAGCGTTTTTAGCAGCGCTCCACTATCAGCTGCTCGTTTTCTTGGTTGGTTTGTAATACTATAACTGAAAAGGGTATCCTAACTCTCAAACATACTAAAACTAACTATATAGTCCAACAGGAAACTGTCCAAAATCGGAAATGAAAAGTGGAAAAAGAACATCAATACTCATGCAACTCTGCGAAGTGGCGTAAATCCCGACCGAGAACTCTCAGGGTCCTAGTGCGGCAATTGCATTTGGACATGACGTCGGGCGGAAATGGGCGGTGATGGGAAATGGGGATAGGTGGGCTCCAAAAATGACGTTGCGCTGCCTATTTCGTCAAAATCAACCCATATCCATACATATCCATCCATCAGACTTCTTCTTCAGCATTCGGCAGCCTTAAAACGGCGTGATTCTCCGTTCGCAATCCAGGCAGGGTCGTTGGTTCGGGCGCGTGAGGCCTGTGCATGTGGTGATAATCTTCCATCGATGATCTGCTAATAATAGCGAGATCAATGCCATGCCGGATGTCATGAGTGCGTCGCAAAGCTTGTGCAGGTAAAGGAAATGCGTCGATTAAGCTACGTAAGCTGTATGGGGATGCGCGGTCCGATTGGGAAGTGTTCGATGCGATGTCGTGGAGCGGAATATAGGACGACAACGAGAACCTGCTAACGGGCTCTGCTTGGTTGGGGTGATTTACATGTGGGGATCACGTCCTAGCGGGTCTCAGTGTTGGAAGGAGTTGAACCTGCTGGAAGGCCCTTTCCAATTCATGAACCACTTCTCGCTCTTCTCGTGGCCTAATCCTCCTAGGTACCGGAAGACCAAAAAAGGACACGAGCGCATCATATCCATCATGACAAACCCAATTGACGTAATACTCTGTTGGCAATTTCCTAATCCTAACCACCCAATAGAGGTAGCTGATGAGGAACACTGTGGAGGCCGCAACAAAGAAGTAGAATATGCCACGAAGGACTGGCGAGCCTGCTGCAGACATGGCAGCCGGTGACATGGTTTCGTTGCTGGAGCTGGTGGACATGGTGGTGTAGGGTTAAGATTGTTGGTGGTGGTAAAGAGGAACTTGTTAGAAGACTATGTTCACGTTCTATGCAAAATTTTCTTCAAGCGATAAGCACGGCCAGCGAATATTCGTCAGGTGGTGGCGTGTCACGTGATATCGACGTGTTGCGTCAGGTTGCCAAAGTGTTGAGTCACCTGATTAGTAATGCCAAGGGTGCTGCTGACCGTTTTGATTGACAATCAATGCTGAATTACAAGTTGTGAAAATTAGCAGAACGCTAAAATTCATGCCTAGAACGAGGAGGAACTCATCACCAGCAGTTGCTGGGCTGAGCTGATGGATTGGCGAAATTGAACCGTGTAGCTCTCGCCTACCGTAGGAGTAAAGGAATCAGTGAACGGCATTGAAAATGGGTTCTGAGAGAAAGGGATCAAAACAAAAGAATTTCTGTGTACGTCAGTCTTCTTTACCACACTGGTTCTATGAATGGCAGATCTTGGGCAGTATGTTGTTGGCGCCCACAGTCCATCATATCCTGTTTTGAAATAAGTAATCAAAATCACTTGAATACTTCAAGCTGAGCTCGGCAAGGTGGACACAAGTAAAACTTATGCCACTTAAATCCTTAACTTTGGCATTAGAGAGCATTTGCAGTGCCATTCTTCACCTCTTTTATTTACTTTCCAGCTAAATGGGAAATTGTAGGCATCTGAGGTCCTGCCTTCAAACCAAGTGGAGCCTTCTAAAAAGGTAAATGACGTCAGGACAATGTCACCTTGCCCCACTTCACGGTCACCTGCATGAAAAACCAACTGCCACTAGCCCTCCCATTCTTTCATCCTGTCACTACCTACCACTTCAGTGTGCTGACAAGGTACTTATTCTGTAATTACCTGTATTATTTATGTAATGTAGTCAGCTCAATTTTATTCCAATTCCAATCCCAGTTTTTCATCAAGTCTTCAGAGTCCATTGGATGGCAATCTGCAAACTGGTTTTGGTACACTAGAAGCCTGAGTTTAGGGAAGGCTATTGAGACCTCACTAGAGTCTTCTCACTCACTATATCTCTGTAGGCCGGATAGACATGTAGAACACCTAGGTTCTTAGCAAGCTGTAGCGATTTTGATGGATATCAGCAATTTGATCCCCTAATGTGGCAGGTAGAGATATTGATTCTGCTTTAGTCAACATACTTAGGACTTGCATGTAATTAAAGACTTGTTGAGATAACAATGTTCACGCAATTGTACGGTGTTTCATCAAAAGTCTGAGTCAATATGGAAAACAGATAAGTCCTTTCAATCTCCGACATTTGTATAGGCTGATGTGTTTCATTCCATGCGATAAAGCCCAGTCAAAAGTCCAGGTGCTCGTTTCAGGCGAGATCAGTTGATATCGGACTATCCACTCAGGCCTGATCTGAACTGCTATAATCCGTAAATTTGAACTGGGGCAGACGAGAATCTGCTAGCATACAATGACATTGGATAGCCTTCTGAGAGGATCGACGGGCATCAGTTGATATTAGTTTGTACAATCCTTATATTCAATCCATTTTCATTGGTTCAAATCAAATCAAATCTAATTGTGTGTATGTGACAACTATGCAATTGACTTATTACAACAGTCCTTTACTGCCACGTTGCCTGCCACTTGTGCTAAGTCCTGCACCAACTCTACGCTTCAACATCTGCCAGTGCCCCTGCTGCATTTCTTGCCTGTCTTCTCAGGGCTGCCTTTTTAAGAGCCTTGCATGCATTGAGTTTGATTTTTCATCTGGTCTCCCATTCCTGTGTGAGACTCAATGAGTGAAATCAGACTTGACACAACATGTTAACTTACCTCGCATTTTTCTTCAGGCAAGGCTGCAAATGCAGCTGTGATGGCCTGTCTTGTTGGCGCACCATTTGTTCCAATGAACCATTTCCCAAACAGATTGCTACGAAGTCAAGATCAGCAAGGGAAGGATAATAAATGTATATTTGAAAACTCACATAGCCAAACAACTGGCTTTCTGGTATTTGAACATTTTTCCACCTTCTTTGGGAGAGTCTATGGGCCATCAGAGGAGGGTTCTCGTGAGATGAAGCTGAGACTCACCCTCACAATTTGATGGATTGTTGTGCTGCTTTATGTTGAGGCCCACTACTCGGGATAAGTTTTCCAAGTCCACCGGTTTTGTACAATTGCTGATGAAGACAGCTGTTAGTCCAGTAGTCCCAACAATACAGTCTGAGCCGGCATGACATCTTGATCATTAGAAGGGGCAGCACTGGCATCT
The DNA here is from genome assembly GCA_018858115.1 of Tephrocybe rancida. Classification (NCBI taxonomy): domain Eukaryota; kingdom Fungi; phylum Basidiomycota; class Agaricomycetes; order Agaricales; family Lyophyllaceae; genus Tephrocybe; species Tephrocybe rancida. The sequence goes on along the minus strand of JABCKT010007034.1, from coordinate 5,861 downwards.
GGGGAAATAGTTGGATTGAGACTCTGCCAAGATACAGCACCGTTCTCTAGTGTCAACATGACCTCAAGATTTTAGACTCGGTGTCAGAAAAGTCCTGTGTGGAAATTGTTGGTGTCAATTGCTGGGTCCTGGCCATAGCAAATGTTATATTGGTGGTGACAGCTGGCTTGGGTAGAGAGGTGACCACAGCTGAGGGCACAAGTACAGTTTTCAGGCCTGGAGATGTGAGGGACACATCAGTGCTGGGCATCAGAAGCAGGGCATGTAAGTGGTATGGCTGCCCAACCCTCTTGTAGCACTGTCACAAACCAGAAAAATTGTTAGCTGGCACTATGACCATTAAAAGTAAACTGACCAGGATCAATGACAACAGGACTGTTGTATGTCACAATTTGATTGACATGGGAGGTGTAAAGGTCAGTGCCAGTCACTGGTAAGGGTGTAGCACTCTCTTTCGTTGCAGACACAAGATGATTGGATGCTGAGGCATCCGTGTTTGAAATGACAATGGGTGCAGGGGTGTTTGGCGGTGTGAGTCTCAGCACCTTTTCAGGTTTGATGGAACTTTTGGTTGATGGCACTTCCTTATGCTTGGTTCCTTCAACCATGCTTGAGGACCATTTCTTCCTTGACCCTCGCCCTGTCCTTGTCACAATGTCACATCCAGCCAGTGTAGTTGTCTGTTGCTAGGCGGTCTGCTTTCCAATCTCCCTCGCAGAGTACCAAGTCTGGACAAGCCTTGTACATCTCACTGAGATAGTATTGCTGTGCAGGCCCTGAGCATCGTCCCCAGGTAGGCGGAGCTTTTTCCTCTGAAAGCAAGTACTCCCAAATTTGATGTGCATGATGACACAGGTCGCTTGCTTGGTGTTCATTAATTGATGTGCCATCTTCGCTCTGAATATAAAAAAGTGAGTTGTGACTCCCATTATGGTCCCTCTTCCGTGATGTAGCAATCTGATCAAACCCAGTAGCATCACCTTTCTTGTTCTTTGGATGGGTTTGCCACTCCTGTGCCAACCAGATTGTCACCTGAGGATAGTCTTCCCGCTTGTGACTTGGACGAGTGGTTGACACCATGTTTTGGCCTGGGGACGGCCCCAAGTTGACATGCTCCAACAGGAGATCAAAGGCAGCTCTATTTGACATACAAGTGAGTTCTCTACAGCTATATCGATTATTAGACAGACACTCACTGCATGCCATTCATTTCAGCCTTGACTGTCATGTTTTTTAGCCAAAGTTTATTACATGCCTCATTTCCTGAGACCATCAGGACATTATGTGATGCTGCATGGATCATTTGTAGGGAGTTGTCGTGAAGTGGCTGGCATATTGTAAGCTGTTTTGTGACATCAGCAGAGATCAGGGTGACTCAACAGTGGGCGTAGCAGGTGTGCTATTCCCTCTTGACCATATGGTGGGGCTTGTGTCAGCTTCAGTAGGTGGTGTCCCGAATGCAGGCAAATCTCTGCCAAACACAAACTGCATCATGGAGTTTGGCAGGCCAGCTGGGGTCAAGGGAGATAGAGGTAGCATCGGGAGATATTGATATCAAGACGATAGGTGTGCGCACATTTTGGGGATTTGAGAAAAGGAGGTTTTTTTTTGTGGTGTCAGAAACACACATGAGTGTTTTGAACAATCCATTCATATCTGTTCTGCTCTCATACTCACCACAACACTGACCCACAGAGAGCAAATGGTCAACAAACCTTTACCTTCAGCCTCACCGATACCTGGAGGTGTGTCAATGAAAGTAGAGCCCCGACGACTTCAAAGGAAAAGTGCCTCAAATGCAAGCAATGCTATTTCGACGTATGTCCTTTTTTTAGTAGTGTTTTGTGCTTCGTCTAATCTACCACTAGTATCTATACAGGAGGGATGCTGGACTCACAAGAAGACTCTCAGGCATGGTTCAATAGGCTGAAGCCCACAGCAACCTCATCACCCCCTCACAATGTTTCCAATTTGCCTGACATTGAAGTTCTGGACTCGACACTGCCCATGAAGTGACTGAAATTGGACGTGCCTGACACGAAGCTCGATTCTGTTGCTGCAGCACACCAGTACATCAATGACATTGCTTCTGACTTTGAAGCTGCACACATGGAGTGTGGGAGGCTGTTGGGTGAGCTGGCTGATACAAAGGAGGAGCTGAGAGGCATTAAAAAGGAGCTTAGAGGTGTGCGAGAGGAGCTGGAGCAGGCACTGGCAGATATACGCCATCTTAGACATGTTGCGGTCACAATTGGGGAGAAACTTATAGACCATGGACCAGGAAAAGTAAAATGTCTGTGTATGCTGAAGTAATTCTACTCATTGTTGTCCTGTTCATGTACCGAATCTGCTATGATAGATATGTCTAAACCCATTTTCTCCCACACGAAAAACTGTGGAAGTGCTGGTGATGTAACAGTGCAATACTCATGTGGAATCATAGCTACTACAGATACCAGAGTGTGGAATGGAACAACTCGCAGGCCCTTGTTGCCACACTCTGTAACTGACCACACAGTTGTGCATGACTCTGCAAAGAGATTCTCATCATGGTTACTGTATAATTCCACCAGTGCAAAGGTTTCTTTGGCCTTATTGTTGCCTCCAAACCGTGCCCTGAAGAAAAATTGAACTTCTCCAAAGCAGACATGTCCATCTAAGTGGAGCTACAGAATGAAATCAATGCAACGATGACATACATCTTTCAGCTAACTCACCTTAACACAACGAGCACGTCAGACTCTCTCTGCTGGGCGATCCTTCTCCTTCCATGCAGAGCGAGCAATTTGCCCATTTGGGAGGTGAAACCGGCCCACTTTTTGACCTTGGGCTCCAGCCATCGAGGTGGTGGTGCTCTGCCCAGCTCAGCCTCATGCTCAATGATATATGCCCTCACAACAGCTCCATGTGTGCCTGTCAGAACCTTTCCATACTCCTCTTTTGCACAAAGCAAGACATAACCATTCCCGATATCTTGAGAGCTGCATTGATGTAATGGATCTCCTGTGACACAATTGAGTTGAGGGAATGTGTCAAAAAGGGCATTGATTTGGCATCATTGAAGTCCACACTCAGAAAGGTTTTGATATGGATTTGATGGTTGGTGGATCTCACGCCCAAGATCCCCAATCATACGCTCCATTGTCCATGTAGAATAGAGTGGTGCTGGTCCAAGCCGTGCAGTTTCCTTTGGTAGGTGACCAATGGCATGGAGGCAGGGGCACATCATATGGATGTGATCTTCCCATTGTTGCACATAGAGAAGCTCAAATTCATGAAGGAACTCCTCAATGAGAGTTTGAGCATGTTGAAGCTGGCCTAGAGTGATTCTTTGTTGATATACAATCTGAACAACCTGGACCAATTTGCAAAAATTGTGCCAGATTTCAAGAGGGAGTATGCTGTGGAGAAGGGCTGGGCCCAGACCATAAAAATAGCCCTGCCATTCCTTTGCTCTGTAACTGCTCAAACTCTTCTGTGCAATGTTACATGGTGGGTGGTCAAATGATCCAGGAAGATATTGTCAAGTATCACCCACTGCCACCCCATGTGCCTGCCAGATGGCTGGTGTGATGCATGCAAATGGCCAATTTTGAGGACTGTCTGTTTCTGCATATGTGAATGTGTCTCACCATAGATCCAGAAGAAGATCACCAAGATTGAGATTGAGGACATGCATCACATCGCCAGGGAAGCCCAATGGTAGGGGCAGCCAGTGCTTCTCTGGCAGACCATGGAAGATGCTGATCGTAGAAATTCCAGTATCCTTCCTTCTTTCCTTGTAGTTGGTAGTGTTGCAGGAGTTGAGCAGATAAATGAGGTTTTGTTCATACTCCTTTGATGAGCCGTCTGCAATATCACCAGGGTGTATGTCATTGTGGTCGCAGCCAGCTACATGATAATTGTGTGGTTTCAAGAGGGCAGGATAATAATGAGAGCCACCAGGTTTATGGCGGCCCTTCATGGAGCAATAGAGACGGCATGGATATGCACCATGGTGCCCAACCAGGCCTGTGAAATGAACACTTCCTGGGCCATCAGCTGCGCCCAAGTGGAAAAACGGATGTGACACAAAGATTCTCTTGGTTTCAGCATCCCAAATGCAAAGTCCCTCCTTCTGTATGGCAGCCAGATGATGGATGCCAGGATATACAAAAGACTCTGGATGCTTTGGGTTGTTGGGTTCAGGAATGAACCCACCTGGGATCACTTTCCGTTTCTTGTAGCAAAGCTCTGGTGACAAATCACCAATGACCCATATGTAGATCCAGCAATCAGACTGCTTGTCCTGGTACAACTGTGCACCATCCATGGAGAAGATAAGCAGCATGTCATCCATGGTGATATCACCCCATGCAATGGCCCCAAGATAGTCACGTCCATGGAAAAGGTCTTCAAACACCTGCGTGGATGGTCTACAATCAGTTGACCTAGTTTGTGACTAGATTGGTTGAGTGTTTGGTACTTGAAACCAATCCACAACAACCACAAAACCGGCCTTGGACAAGGGGTTCTGCTAAAAATGCGAGATGCTTTATTGACTAGGTTAATGATTTACTTTGAGGCACTCGGAATGGGAGGAATGGAATAGGGTTGGCCATGGTACTCGAAAGGGATGGAGAAGATAAGGTCAGAAAGGTTTATGTACGGGTACAGGTTATTTTGAGCAGCACATGGGTGAAAGATTTCAAGAGACACAAAGCTACAGGATTGGGAACGGAATTTGAAAGTGAGGAGAGTTTGGATGATCTCAAAATCTGAGCTATGGCGGGCAAAGGATAAATTGATGTATGAACTCTCCGGTACTCCATTGAGTAGTGTAGGATTGAGGGGGTTGGGAGATTCGATTTCCGAGATGAAGCAGAACGTAGGCAGAGTCGCAGTAGACAGTGTGAGCTTAATGGGGAGAGAGAGATAGAACGATGTTGGTGGAATGTTGTTAGCAGATTGCTAATGACAAATGATGATTCTGAAGTGATCAAAATAGTAGTGCGGGTGGATGGTATGTGGAGGGTAATTCTCCAGTAGGTCACGGATACTGATGTTGGGAAATGGGTAGCGAAATTGGGGTTGAACTACTGGGCTGATATCTTCAATGATAAGGAACATTTGTTCCTCTGCGTCTTCTGTAACGACGCGGATGGTGCTATGCAGATGGTCGCTGAAAGCGCCCTCGTGAACTGATTGTTCCAACATGAACACAAACCGAATGGGTTCAGTGTAAGACACACAAGGATCAAGAGGGTCATGGTGTGGCTGTGGGTATGGCAGTTGAAAAGGAACCCTTCCGAAAGTGTCGATCGCCGGTCGCGGTGGTGAATACAGACAGTCGTATGATGGGGGATGTATCGGTGTTGGACACAGAATATTATTAGAATGATGTGAGTGGTTGGCGGACGCTGGTCAAGATTGTGGCGGCAAGGGGATTGTACTCAGCTCGGGACAGGGTGGAAGTGACGGATGAGTTAGTTGCGTTGCTGTTTCCGAGAACGATACATGCCTAGGGCTGTTACCGTTCACAGCGGTAGTCAACTCCGGTGTAGTCGACGCTGTCGCCATGTTGGCAGGTTCAGTCCACCGTGTTGGCAGAAATGGGCAAGGAGCAAACTGATGTGATGCAATCGGGTCAATGAGACCTAATTGGCCTTGAGAGTGACTATAGAGAGCAAACACAAAAGCACTTTCGAAAGATAACGAGCAAATTGGCAGAAATTCGAGCAGCCAAGCACTCTGCCAGAAAAGGTGGGATCAAAATGGACCGTGATGATTCGGTGTGGAAACTACACTACTACAAGTATTTATGTACTGCTAGAGGATTGGCATATGTGTAAATAAGATGAAACTGGAGCAGAATTGAATGG
>JABCKT010007033.1:0-10196 GCA_018858115.1 Tephrocybe rancida | reverse complement strand
AGGCTCTAGCCAAGCAATGCCAAAGTCATCGGATTTTTCGAAAACGCGATTCCGTATCATTATGAAAACGGCTGTAACATAACACCTTTGGTGGCTTGCTTTACAGAGTCTATTATCTTACACCTTCCAATTTCCTCCATGCGTCCTCCTCCGTTGTAGTAGCAGCGATTCGAGACGGACATATAGGCGGGACGATATGAGGGAAGGTCATAGGACCCGTAATGCGAGGTGCTTGCGAGAAGCGCGTCTCTCGCGCCGTAAAGCCCAATGTCAAAACCACTACGGCTCCCGCCCTAATGTGAGTACTGTGCTCTCGCCCGCGACAACAAGCTAATTACCAGGCGCACGCTGTTACCAGGAGTCCCAGCGACCTCTGCGAGTTGCACGCCACGCTCGCGCACATTTCCTACATTCTATGCGACTGTGAGCGCTCCAATGCAGAACTTTAAATACCCGACATGTTCTCACTCCTCAGTCCCCGTCCCGCACCCTATCAATCCCCACATGCCCTGCAGGCATCCACATCCTCCGCATATCCCTCCAGGCACGCGTTCACTCGGGCAACCTAGACACTCATGCACCCCCAGACGACGCTGCCGTCTGTTCCATGCTCACTGGCATGCCTACACTCAAGCCGGCAGCCAGCACATCATTCATTGTGTCCCCAATCACACGAACCTGACAGTGCTAAGTGCCTGCGCTCGTAGCCGCTGCCATGCAGCTGGTCATGACACGGGCACTTCATTGGCAGCTGGCATGCTAGAGACGGATCTAGCAGACGCTGAACGGGCTTGACCGCGGTCGAGGCTCGTCGACTACCTTCGCTCGTGCAGGTAGAGGGTGTTGGCCTGCCAGACCTGTAGAGTGGAAACGGGTTGAACCACAAGTACCCATCGTCGCGGGTGCGGTTTTGCTCAGGGCGAAGCGGAGGACACCGCCGGAGCCCAGCAACAGTATGCCTTGTTTCTTGATCAATATAACTCTAATTTCTGTTGTTCCAGACACAGTGAGTCAGCAGGGCGCTGCTCTAACGGGTCCCGCTTGTCTTATGGGGAGGTACTGGCCTCCCTTAAAGCACAGCGGCCTCCGGTGACTCAAGCCATACATTTCACAAAGTTCAAAGATTTCGAGCTATGTATTGAACGACCAGTATAATTATTTGTGATAGTTCTTGTTGTGCATCAGCTGTATCACTGATACTTCTCTTGACTCCCTTCGCTATGGAACGAGCGAAATCTCAAGTGGCTACCATAAAGCATCTAGCCATGGACATAACTGAAATGGGTGCTGCCAAGTGTATTGTAAACAGGAAAACACACATTCCGGAGAAGAGAAATAAAGACGCATGCAGCAGCATTGGGACATATTCCACAACATGAGCTAACTTCCCGTCGTCCAAGGCCGCGAAAGGCTAGATACACTCGCATGATATCCCGTTTCGCCGGATGTAGTTTTTGCTGCGCCTGGTCCCAATAAGCCCTGATCCATTGTTGAACGAGCGTCACACACAGCGCAGCAGCTGCCAGCGAGGCTGGTGATGTGACTCAGGAGCCACAGAATATTCACCGCGACGTCTGAAGCAGAAAGAAATGGAGTTGCTATGGTCGCCGGAAGGTGGTAGTGTAAATGTTTGATTTGATGAAGAAGTGGCGAGCCGTACAGCTAGAATCTGCGAGTGGAGTGACAGGGACAGGTCGTTTGGATTTGGTTGAAGAAGCTTATAGCGGCTTTCAACAATGAAAGCGGTCACGACTGTCACCGAGAGAAGGCCGGCCTACATTCAGCAGGCTAGCATTTTCCCTCCCTAGAATTTTGAGAAGCAGTACAAAATCAAGACGCCGTCTATGTTGGACTTCCAGGTATGCGTCAAGATCTTGTCATGTTGACCTACTGAGTCTGCGGTGTAGATAGACTAGAATTTGGTAGCATTCCCGGCGAGGCTCGTGGTTGTAATAGGCTCCGTCATGGAGAGAAGCGCCGATTACGACCTCGACCACTGGTAGTAGGTAGGTTGATTTGTTTGAATTCCGGTTGCCGATTCCGACCGCTCACAATGCCAGCTGACCGTGCCGCCACCATTTTTGTGGCTCATGTCAACTTACTTCGGTTTACCCAGGTTTTACGAACACTGCGGCCTGACTGCGGCAAACATGGGATGCTATGTAGTTGAACAGCCTCGATGATGGGGTTGTAGGTACAAAGTAAGGAGGTCCATGATGCAACCATGATGCCCATTGACATAGACCCATCACAGAGGTAACTTAGCTGACGCTCGCTCGAGCAGAATTTCCAAGCATGTCCTGGTTTTCTCGTGCGGTCAAGAAGCCATCCAAGACTCATAGGTTGTTGTACGAAATACCGAGCGTATGACAAGTGACTGAAATGCGTACCACAGTCAACTCCGAGATCGACCCTCCGACGAAACGCCAGACAAGTGGGAACTTAACGAGGAGTTCTTTAGTGCACTATCAAAATGGACTTTGGACCACCCAGAGAGGCGGCTCGAGACCCTTTTGAAGTCTGCGAACGATGCGATTGATCAAGGAAAAGAACTCCTCGAAGTGATACCGGATGCTCCGTTTCCTGTACGCGGCTTCATCAAGTCCGTGTTGTGTCTATTTCGACTGGGCGTGGTAAGTTCTATACGTGAATAATTGCCCGACGTTAGCACTAACGCTTCTGTGATAAGAACATTTCGATCGCTCAAAGAGACGTGAAGGAGTTTGCACTAGACATCCTCCACTGGGTCAATGGAATCAAGGAGTCTTTCGAACAGGCGGGGATAGGACGTTTTACAGCGATGACGTGGGTCAATCTTTCTCGGATGCGGTAAGTCATGTTGTCTGCATTCGACGGCTCGAAATTGACGCTATATAGAGACCTTATCGATGAAATATGCACCTGGGCCGCGGATCGATTGGTACCGTCCTTTCCTGTGTGGTTTTGTCGCTGCTAACGACAATACGTCTTTAGAACGACAAACGGTGGAGCCTTCAGAACCTCAAGGTCAAGGGGGAGATCGAAGACTTTCGAGGTCGTATGGACGAAGCTCGAAAACTGTTCAATGTACGTTCTCCGACTATTTAGATCCTTCTTCTGACTTTCCTCTCGGATAGGACCAATCTTTGATCGTTGTATCGGGTGGTCTTAGCGCGATCTATCAATTGCTGTGGACGGTGCTTTTTGTGCTGATTTTTGGTCAAAACGCGATGGTCACCGCGCTTGAAAATCTCAAAGGGACATTAGACAGTCAATTTGTGAGTGCTTCATTTTATCTCGGTCGCGGAGGGCAATAAACGACTTTCATTAGAAACAAATTGTCAAGGACCAAGAGCGTCGGAGGTTTTTGGAAGATGAATTACAGGCTCGTACTATTAAAGACCCGTCGTTCCCTGCACAAAACAAAAAGACATGCCGTCCTGGCACTCGAGACAAGATCATTCAGGAAATCAAAGACTGGATCAACGACCAGGATGTATCACAAAACTTTCTTTGGATCGTCGGCCCTCCAGGATGCGGCAAATCTGCTCTTGCAGCCTCAATTGCCGAACACTGCCAGTCACAGAAGTATCTCGGGGCACAGTACTTCATCAACCATGCCAATAATAATACCACAAACCCCCTTTACTATTTCCCCACTGTCATTCGCGATCTCTACAAACGTTCTGACTCAGTCGAACAACATCTGCACGACACACTCAAGGAACAGAAGTCCTCAGTCGACACGCCTGAAAAGGCCGCCCAACTATTTCTCAACACTATAGAACAGGCCGCTAGAGAGCACCCAGACTCCCCTGTCGTCGTCATCTTTGACGGCTTGGACGAAACCAGCAGCTACGACGGTGTGTCAGACGAGACCCGTCGAGAGCATCTGGAGAATACTGCGGCTATATTCTCAGCTCTTTTCACGAAACTCTCTCACCAGCGCAACGCAAAGATTCTTATCTCCAGTCGTCCAGAGGCCGAGATCCTCAGGCAGTTCAGGGATTCTGCACATGGGCAACACATCAAAGAGTTGAATATTTGTACCGATGACGAAGATTCGCACCACGATATCAAACTCTTTCTTGGTTACCGTCTTGGGCAGATTGCAAAGAAATATCTCTCACCGTCTGTCGAATGGCCCAAGGTTGAGCATCTGGAGCAACTGGCGGAGCGGGCATCAGGCCTTTTCATCTGGGCTGTGACGGTGTGTAATTATATTGATGCATCCCTGCGGCTTCGTGGTAAGGAGGATCCCGATGCCGTCTTTGTCGAATTCAAAGAGGAGGACCTAACGGACCTTGCGAAACTGTACATGAGGGTCCTTACGCTCTCATACACCAATCCTGCAGCCAATAAGTGGACTTTTGAAACATTTCGCCGTATCATGGGTGCCATAATGGTTGTTCAACAACCCATGAACATCCGTGATCTCAGCGCCCTTTTAGATCTGCGACAGACGCCTCGCAGTGGCCCTATTGACCTCATGAATTTCTTCGACAACCTCAGAACCCTGCTTGTGCCAGATTCCGGAGAAGTCAATGAGATGACAATTCCCCAGGCTCACAAATCCTTCTTCGACTTTCTCGCTGGCGGAGAACAGCTCCTCCCGGTTCATTTCCGTATCAATATCAACACCGCTAATGCCGAAATGGCCCTCCTCTGCCTTCGCCACCTGATTGCTGCATATTCCGACATTCATGCCACTCATTATGCGTCAACGGAGTCCGATCTCAGAAATCTATCCGCCCCCACCTTTTATTCGGTCCAATTTCTTCTATCACATATACCTCATCAGGACCGTGATGTAATGGGGATAGTGTCCGATCACCCCCATGTCCAGGAACTCTCTCAGCTGGAAGACATTCTTCGTTACTCGTCGCACAAAGGCTTTGCCGGGCCACTTGCATTCTCTGTCCAGTCTGAACATTCTCTAGTGAGGACCTCATTTGACACTCGCTCGCTTCTCTGGAACCACGAAGATGCTTCTGCCACTAGTCCAATAAAAATAAAATCGAGGAACTGGCTGGATGTGCGGTTCTTGCCTGAAAAAAGCCGAATATTTACAAGCGATAATAGATCCTTTCCAAGCAAAAATGCCAGTCTCAATGGACTACGAGCCTTATGCATGCAGAAACCTTCATATGACCTCGAAAACAGTCCATCCCTGATGTCCGAACCGACGCCGCGCCGTTGGCAAGCTTCGTTCAATGGAGAGGTGGAAGTTCGTAGCACGCCCGACGGACTGGTGTCTTTGATTAGTTCGGAATCTGGCCTTGTTCTACTCGAGCTTCCTCGACGCCATGTAAGATATGTCACAGCTCTTCACATATCGCATCAAGGTTCTTACATCGCTTCAGCATCAGAGCTGTCTGTGGAGATTTGGGATCTCAAGAAAGGATGCTACATAAACGAGCCTGATTCAATGCAGCATGAATCTGAGCTACAAAGTGTGGCCCTCTCGCCCGACGAGACCCTAATTGTTTCATCCACTGCTGCACAAGTTTACCTCTGGGAGGTTTTGCCCTGTCGCCGATTTTGTTCCATTGCATTCGAGGCCGGAGGTCAAGATTCAACTGTATTCTCACCGGACTCTCGGCTTGTCCTAGGAGGTTCTAAGAGTGGAACAGTCCATCTATGGAATGCTCGTACGGGATCGCTGATCCGCGAATGGAAAGTCGCCGATGGAGGCTTATTGGACGGTGGAGTGAAGGCAGTGGGGTTTAGATCATGTGGAAATATCGCGTTCACATGTTGCCGCGATTCACTACACATATGGGACGTGCACCAAGCAAGGCTGCTAAGGACCATTGACTGTAGTATGTCACCTCGCATCCACTATCCAGTATTTACCGCTGATGGATGCCAACTTCTCATTGAGTCATTGGCGGGATCGACGAGGACCTCGACGAGTTTTCTCCGTCGGTTGTTGTATCCAAGAATAGTGATTTTTAACCTTGCTCCAATATTACTCAACTCCACCAGCACCTTCAAGCCCAAATGGACCACACTCTCCCCTAGGGGAAATCTCGTCGTATCCTCAGCCGGTGACCAAATTCTGTGTTGGAGGCTTGACGCGTCCAAGGTAGTGGGAGATCCACTCGAGGGAGTTTCGAAATTTGTGAATGTTGTCGCCTTCTCCCCTGACGAATCTCGAATCGTAGGAGCCTCCGAAGACGGGGTGCTTTACCTCTGGCGCAGTACGACTTCAGAATTCCTTTCGTCCCTCCCGGTCCCTGGAGCATCCTCCCTTTCCTTTTCACCAGACGGTGACTACATCGTGGCCACATGTTCGAATAACCAATCAGTGGTATTGTCGGTGAGGGGCGATGAGCTGGCCGTCTCGTCGGATGAAGAAATGAACGCGACCGTAGTTCAAAAATTACCGACGTCCCTAAAGTCGGCATTCTTTGATACCACCAAGCGTGCCGTTACCTTTGGCGCTGAGCCGGCTACTCGAAATAGGCGCCTCGATGGTGTTCGCTGGTACCCAAGCAAATCGGACTTGGTAGTCTGGGCCTATGTTGATGGCCATATTGTTAGAGCCGGAAAGGATGGTAGTGTTGTGGTGGTTCCCGTTGGTGATGCCTAGTTCAAGTAATTAAGTTGGTCTTTATTTCTGCTGATCTTGCCAACCCTCAATTCCATGTCTCCTCCCTAACTATTGATATATACATTTTCCTGCCGTTTGCCAATTTATGTTTCACCTTGATCACCATATCTCGAGTTTCGTTGATAATAGATATATACATTCATTTGAGACATCGATGTCTAACTGATGGTACTACCACAGGTTATGAAGTTCCCGGTTGAAAGCCATCCCCCACTCACGTCAACAGTAGCAACAAGTTTTTCTGGGTGGATATGGGCACTACGAGTAAGTAGCAGCGATACCCAGTACCATTGCAACCGCAGGGCGCTTACAGATGTATCGAGTGTGCCCAAAGAGAGGGATCCCTACGAAAGCCCGATATTTAATCGATCCATCAGCCACTCTCGGCTGAAGAGCAAGCAGCACATGTGCATGCAATGGCTCGACCTGGCGCACTACGAGAGCACCATTGTTCGAACAGGACGAGTCTCGATCGAGTGTGTATGACCCCACCCCACCCCGCATTCGACGCTCCTGGCTTCCACAACTGCCATCCAATCCTCGCCCCGCCATCCAACTCTGTGTTCCCACTCGCTCATACAGCAGGTGGCGAGGGTGTGAAGGGGCTGGTTTGCGCAGGGAGTCGGGAGATACGGGTGCGGTGGCCGTCGAAGCAGGACTTGTGCAGCAGATATCATTTTGATTTGATGAGGATGCTGGGGTTGCGTCGTCGATGCCTGGGTCACCTCCGACAGGGAAGAGCCTGGTGTGCATGGAATCGAAGGCGGTCACGGTAGGAATACTCAATTAATCCTAGTCGATGGCCGTGGAGGCAGCGCTGAAGTTGGGGCTATCCAAGACGAAATGGATGGGCGTTGAAACCAGAGTCCCATCTGGAGTATATAGGGGAATGCAGGGGTCCTTCCCGTTCTCTCGACCACGGCTCCACGACGCCAAACGTCTCCACGATATTTGTTGGAACAAGGGAGAGCAGCCACGGTGGTTCGGATAGAAAACCCCCACCCAGTCTGGTACAATTCAATCGCATCCCCAGCCCACCCCCGCTTTACAGCTCCCTCATCTGCCCCCTCATCCCACTTCCTAGCTCTCACTCCTTCACCTTACTCCGCATCTCGATCACCTACCTGCTTGCTTCATGTTCTGATCGACCTAGTGAACGGGGCCCATATCGGACGCAGCATCGGGAAAAGGGCAGTGCTGCGAATACAGGTGATGATGCGTGTGGAGTTATGAGAGAATTATGCAGTTCGACGTGACAGCACATCCCATGTTCATAACCTAGGGCCGGGTGCTTGGATTTCGTAGGGTAAGGAGTGTTACGATGTCACGTTGCGGCTGCACCATCGTCGAGGTGCGACCTGTATCGATGTTAGTTCTAGACGCAGGACAGAGAAGCTAGACACCACTTACGTCACTATGGGTCGCAGAAGTTCGAGAGATTCTGAAAACGATGACACCAAGTCACCAATGGCTTGAGTATAAGTATCTGTGAAGTTGTCAACAGACTGTTCCACTGCCTCGCAAATAATACTGACCTTCATGGATTTCCCGGAACGCATCAGACACCAGCTCCACACACGACTCTCTAGCCTTCTCACAGACGTTCTTCGATGAACTCCTCACCACACTAGCAAGTGCACGGACAAGGCTGCTCGCAATGGCCTGAGAGGACCGGTAAATGGCATGACGAAAGGTTTGATGGCGCTCTCCGTCCGCTCCACGAGATCACCGATTGCATAGGCTGCCTGCTCGCGTTGCTCGTTGCTACCCATCGTGAGGCCAGCGATGATGATAGGCACGGTGGGGGAAACACCTTTGGGAAGACTGAATCCGGGCACGGTTTGTCCGGGCGCACCCGTAGATTCGATACTGCGGCGGAGGGGGACGACAAGAGGTTCCAGCTCGTCTTTAGGGATAGATTTGACGAAGGTGTCAAGGGCTTCCCATGCGGCGGTATGCACTTCGACTTGAGAGTCTTCAAGGGATGAAATAAGTTGTCGAATCCAATCCACACGATAAAGTGAGGAGTCTAGTTCAGACTCTTCACAGAAGATGGCGAAGAACTTGGAACCACTGACACGGCGCTTGGGGGGGATTCGTTTTTGGCCCTGAGATTCACCAAAAAAAAAATGTAAGGAAAGGTATCGATATAATCGAGTTGAGTAACATACCATCCGAGGAGTACCAGCATGAGAGTGTTGAGGCCCTCGGGGTCAGCTATTGAAGCAAAGAGAGAGCGGATAGTTTCGTCTAAAGCCTCCTGCAGTTCTTCATCCTGATCATCTTCCCATGTCTTGACAAGGGCATTTAAAATGATAGTCAACCTTCGACTCAAAGCATTTCCAGCAACTGTTACAAGGGAAGCTAGTGCACGGGCGTTGAAGACGGTCATAGGTAGCGCCGTCAGAGTGGGGATGAGGACCGGGAAGACGGTAGAAGCTCGGATCTATCGAACAATGTCAGTCGATAGCTACTTCAAAAGGTACCACCACGTACGCTCATGACTTCGCGCAAAGCCTGCAGGGCAGTCCCAGATCCCTTGCCGGGTTGACGAAGGGCCTCAAGGAGGGTGGGAATAGTTTGATCGATGGCCTTCGCTCCCAGATGCTCTTGCAGGACATCGAACGCCTTTGCACGAACCACTGTTGGTCTGCCCCAAGAATCCTCAGAATTATTTCCCCGAAACAGAATAGGTGGTGAACGAACCGCATACAGTGAATGCCACAAGATCCTCCAGGTGGGTCCCACTAGTTCCACGTCCTCCAAAAACATAAATAACATCATTGACAACGGCGGCAGCGTGTCCCTCGCGCGGCGCAGGTATCAGCCCTGTACAGCGGAGCTCGGACCATAGTTGGGCTTTCCAGTCGAATGACCAGGTGTCGTTGTAATGGTAAAGCCCGTCAGTCCCGCCGAAGCTGTATGGCCTGTCAGCGAGGCACCAGTACCCAATGGTGCAGGGCTTACATGTATAGCTGTCCTTGGGATTCTACGGCGACGTGACCCGTCCTTGGATAGGGAGCAACACCACCGAAAGGCTCGATTTGAACCCAGGCACTGGAGTTGTACGCTGACAAGACGTTCAGCATTGGTCTTCACGAGCAAAAGCAAACATACGTGACGCTATATCGATGCTCCACATGTCATTGAAGAACGTTTCGTCGGCTTGCCCACCGAATATTAGAAACCGAGAGCCAATGACTATGGCTGTATGTCCGTATCTCGCCTTTGGACGTGGGCTAGGAGTCGAAATACGGGTCCAGGTATTGGTTTCTGTCAATGCAAAATCAGCACCAGACTAAATCAGAATCAATCTTTCTTTAGCACCTGTCTGCATAACATAGAGATCGTCATCATGATTTCCAGCTGGGTCCGCGTTTGTATCGCCACCCCAAACGATCAACAAGTCGTTCATGAGAGCCATAGCATGACCCACTCTCCCAGAAGGCACATCCCCGGAAGTGGGTATCAATTTAGCAGATATCGTGTCCATGGAACTTGTGATGAGATATAGGTCGCTGGTTAACGAATCAGGGAGAACGAGACCGCCGAAGAGGTACGTGTCTCCATAGTTGGCATGAGTGGGGGGAAAGGCTGCCAC
>JABCKT010007032.1:0-10203 GCA_018858115.1 Tephrocybe rancida | reverse complement strand
CTTGATCAAAAAAGAGCTGCTCCGACTCGGTCTGTTCCCCTGTTTCAAAGTGTTAAACTTGTTAACCGACGTTAAACAACTTTCAAACCTTGTGACCTTTTAAAAACACTTTCAAGGACTCGCCCAAACCACTGATGTACTTCATATCTACATATAATATAGTAATCATCGACAACACGTGGCTATCTCCGAATGGATGAAATCCTCATTCGTTGACTCTATACCCTGTAGATGCTCACCACTTCATTTGTTGACATCGTCTGAGATGCGCCGACTTTTGAGGAAGCCCGTCGATGTTGGCCGCCCTTCTCTGTTGGGCATCTTTGTGTATTCCCACGGTCAGTAATTTGAAGCCTTCGTGAGCTTTGTGACTGTGGGAACCCTCAACTCGGCGTGCGCTCTTTCTCCTGCACTATAGCTCACTCCAAATAAGTATGGAAAGCCAGAGCACCACGCTTCGGAAGTTGAAATCAGCATGACTTTGCCGGCCCTTTTTGAATTGTCGAATATCTTATGTTTGATTTTCTCACACCTAAAGTTGTAACTCGAAATCTCAGATCATAGTATGGTTCACGCAAGCTGAGGGATCAGGGACAATAGCAGTATAAGTTCTATAGCGGAGAACTACACTGTCCTTTGTTCATGCACTATAAAATAGCTACGAGACTTGTCACTTATGTGGGCCAAGGACGTTCCTCGATGCATCCTCCTCTCTTGCACCCCCCCCCCCATGGTCTGGAAACAAAGAGAAAAACCATCCAAACAAAACTCCTCAAGCCCCCACATGTTCCTCCCCAAGCCTCACATTCACGAACCAGAGCTTGGAGCTTGTAATGCCAGCTGCTCCTTGACTCAAGTTCCGCAAGATATTTGTGATGGGATAGAATGAGGATGAGGACGGGGATATGCTGGATGTGTGAGATCCCGAGATTGAGGCCAAATTATGAAAAGACACAGAGGGTGAGGAGAAGGTTGGAGTTTATGGTATGGCAACAGAGGTCTCAATCAGTGTGGGGAGGAGTTGAAGGATAATTACAACAAGGAAGGTGTATAATACAACAATGAAGGACCTCGACCCATGGATTGGCGTCGGCACTCGATGATGCCCCATCTCTTGCAGGGTAGGGGTACTACTGGAGGTACCTGCTGTCAAAATTACGGGAGGCCAGCGAGATAATGTTCAGCCCTGCAAGGCGCGTCAATCTCACCCTTTCCTCCCCTCCCCTCAATGACAACCTCCCTGCCCCATCAGATTCTCCACCTTCAAGAAGGTCAAATTAATATTTGAGAAAAACTGATGTGAGGCATACCAAAGCTGTAGTAGGTACAGATCGTCTGAAGACCTTCAAGTACATGACACGCTACAGGCCCATGATTGCACTCAACTTTCTCTCAGTATGAATTTCCAATTAGCATGGGCGAGCTATACAAGGCGAAGCGACCACGATGCCTGCAAAACCTGCAGAAGCGCCAATAGGGGGTGCGCTGTAGGTCATCATGACATCCACTTCAGCCATATGAAACGATGCGCAGCATGTACCATGGACACATGAAACTCGACATAAGGACAGTCAATTTCGAGCCCTAGCTTATAAGAACCAGGAGTTAAGACATCATCCCTTTATAAACTATCGATAAACACACTATGCTTTTTATTATTATCAAAGTTGCTCTCCTTTGAAATCTTCTGAACTTATACTCCCCAGCCATCCAAATCCTGTGAGACTGTAGTTGCTCAGTCCCAGTGAAAAACGGACATGTTGTGGTATGCTTGAGTCGGTCCACATCAGCTTGGACATGAGTCCATCAGTTCGCATATGCTGCCATCAGTTATGAACATCTGTTCAACTCTCACAATTTCTCCGTTTCGCACATTTCACGGCATCCACGCTAAGCGACATCTTCATCTCATTGCAAGTTTTGTTTCAATGTTTGGTCTTTTTTGACTTCAACAAATCTGTCTGCACTTGATCTGGCAAATATGGCGTGCTCGATGGCAGCTGATTCAATGGGCTCACTTTGAATTTTTTTCATCATTTCTTCTCTCTTTCCTACCACCACCACCAGACTCGTTTCAAACTACATCTACTTGCAACGCGCACATCAACCTACTTCAGCCTCATCGGAGTGTTTAGTTATGTATATGGCCTCTTGTATATAAGTCCCGTTCCTTTGGCACAGATTTTCACAATGACAAGGTTCATCTGCCATGTCAAGTGAAGCAAAGTTTTTGCATGAGTTATTCTTCTCTCATTTCTACCCAATTTACTAGGGTTCTAGTCTCTTCTCACCTTGGACTCTATGCCAATATTCTCACATCATATGGTGCGCCATCTTCCCTACTTGCAGTCACAGCCAGACTAACCTGGAGTTTGGACAGACCTGCCAAATCGCAAGCAAATCATAAGTGCCGAACCATTTCTAGATCATGATGGTGTGTACACATACCCTATCAGTCTCCTCCATGCAGCTCTTGACGTTGTTTCTTGCAAGATTCTTGCGTCATGCATGTATAGGGTCTGGGCTGGGGACGCTTCTCAGACCTCTCGACTGCAAAACGGAGCCTCCTCAAAACAACACCAATATATACACCAGTCGCACACAGTTGTTATCGGATGGACAGTGGAGTAGGATTAGGAGCTTTTGGGGTGAGTATCAGCGGGGTTCAATCAGGAGCTATTTCAGAGAGCATGTTCGCTACGGTCAGGATTGGGTGCGTTTTGGGAGCCCGGGGAATGAATGACCTTGCTATATTCGATTCGTGTACAATGTGTAGTCGATGATAATAAAAATATACAAATTGCATTGCATACTGGCATGGCTTTTTGGGTGTATCAAAATTTACCCATTTGTATTGCAGATAATGTGGCAACAGATATGAGCAGATCCTCGCATATGGAAGAACACACAGGAGCAGATGGGCGCAGATTTGAGCAGATTCTCATCTGCTATAGTCCAAATATCTGATCCTATCGGCCCACATCGGTCAAGCCGACCACGACCGCTCCAAGCCGACCACAACATATCCATTTTTCACTGGGGCTCAGTCATGGACACCTATGAGCCGACTCTTGAGAAGACAGGGATCCAGGGTGTGCTCCTTGCATAGGAATGCAGCAGAGTGTGACCTCATCTCGCAGTAGCACGATCCGTACATGCTCACAGATGCATGAGTTACAAACGCCCTCGTACATGGTAGTGAATGGGAGTATGGTGTGACCGTGACTTGGAATTGATACAGCACAATTGTCAATCGACGTCAATCAATAGTGATTTCAGCTCCGACGTACCGGCAGACTGGCCGATTTCGAATTCCGAAGCGTGGTGCTCCGGCTTTCCATAAATAAGCACTTTATCCATTCTCTTACCAATGCGGCTCATCACCTATTCTTGCGTTACACTTACTTCATAGACATATGAATGGATTAGAAATTTGAATGGGAGCTGATGTGAACAAATTTCACCTTTTCGGCAACTTGCAATATTGTCAACTAAATCCAATTTACAGAGGTCGAGCCACTTGGTTCAAAGACAGGCTTGGGACCACTTCAACTTCTTGCCTATCCAACAGCAGTTAATGAATGAATAGTAGTGGCAGTGTAGCAAGTACGGCGAAGCCGCTATTGCTTGTATAATATGGTACCACAATAAACGACTACATGAAGTACAACGAAACTTTCAAGTTGCCGGAAGGATAATGTACCAACATTTCTGTCAATGAAGCAAAACAGGATTCCTACTTCGCTTCAGCGGGCAGGACTGCATCGGCTCGCAATGTATACTTAGGTACATATGCAAACATTCAAGTGAGGTAAAATTCTTCCGAGAAACAGCTGTAATGAGGCACCAAAGTTCAAGGGTCATACGTGTAGTCATTGTACTACTACTACGTAAGGAAGAAAAGAAAGTAATTTCACAGGAGCAGGCGTACGTGTCAATAGCTAGGAGAGGCCCCCGCTTACTCATAGGATGTCATCTAGAGGTCTCCACCCTCAGAAATAATCCTTGAAAAAAGCTGGAGGAAAAGACGTACCAACGATCACGCCGACGTTTGAAATGAGGTCGTCAATGACAATGCCAAGGACGTCACCAACCTCGTCGCGCTTGGATGCGTTCAAGGTCGATCCGAGGACGTCAGCTAGAGGCCTCCACCCTCAGAAATAATCCTTGAAAAAAGCTGGAGGAAAAGACGTACCAAGGACCTCGTCGGAGCTTGCAATGACGTCGCCAAGGACGTCGGCAATCTCGTCGCGCTTGAATGCGTCCACGTCCGATCCGAGCAAGTCATCTAGAGGCCTCCACCCTCAGAAATAATCCTTGAAAAAAGCTGGAGGAAAAGACGTACCAACGACCTGGCCGACGTTTGAAAGAAGGTCGTCAATGGCGATGCCAAGGACGTCGCCACTCTCGTCGCGCTTGGATGCGCTCCTGGTCGATCCAAGGGCGCCACCTAGAGGCCTCCACCCTCAGAAATAACCCTTGAGAAAAGCTGGAGGAAGAGACGTACCAATGACCTCGTCTGTGCTTGAAAGGATGTCGACAAGGACATTGCCAAGGGCGTCGCCACTCTCGTCGCGCTTCAAGTTGGATGCCCTCCCGGTCAGTCCGAGGACGTCATCTAGATGTATCCACCTCAGAAAGAGTCCTTGAAGAAAGCAGGGGGGAAAGACGTACTATCGAGGAGGTCCACAGGATCGTCAATAACCGTAGTCGCGAGAATTTCGAGGAGGGTGGGGTCAAGACTCCCGTCTTGCTTAGATGTCTTCCCGGATGTGGTGGCGTCGACGGGGTTCGATGCGACAGGCGCAGCAGAGCATGCGACCGCGAAGGCGGTGACAACGAAAGCGAGGAGGGTGCGGAAAGAGGGCATTTGGGGGTATGAATGAGCGGAGGCAAAAGAGGGTGTGAAGCAATGCGGGCTAAGAGCAGAGGCGGGTCGAGTGGACTCGATAGCGTTGTTGGGCCGGGTGGAGGTCTTTATAAGTTTTCGGGCAGTGGAGCAGTGTGGAGTGGAGCAGAGGGACCCGAAAGCAGCCCGAAATACAGATACCCTACAAGATTCCTGCTTGGGGAAGCGAAGAGAACTGTCCCGCTGAAATACATTTCCGCCCGTGGAAACGAAAATGACGCCTGACATGCTGTAAGTATGCATTATTGCCGAAGCGAACTAATCATTGCGATTGTGAGTTTGAGAGTTATGGTATGAATTATACTGACGGCTCACGAATCGCATTATGCGTAGCCTGTGAGTACATGCTATTGTTGTTTTGGCACTACTTGCATCTCCAACACCCATGCAGCGATAACGAGAGACTCGGATACTTTGTCCGGACGCAGACACAAAGTACAGCTATAGAACATATAACCTGTCAGGGTATCTGCCACGTATGGGTTTGGATATGAAATATCCAATGAACCCGACCTGTGAAAATTTCGTCAGCACGGGATATCTTGATAAGAACCTAATGAGAATTTAACTAAGTTGAACTCGGGAGGACGAGCATTACGGAATTTTGAGAACGTTCCAAAAACGGCCACAAAAAATAGACCTGAGGAAATATTTGTCCCATTGCTGCAAGCGCACGGCCGTTGAGAGGGTAGTAAGTAGTAATGTTGGAAGAAAGAAACGATAGGACCTGTAGCCCACAATGCACTACAGTCTACGAGAGGCCCTTGGTACGAGTGGAACGCAGAGTTGAGATACTAGCTATTTCGCTTCTGTACCGAGCGCCTGACATCCACACTAGGGCGTTGGGGTTTCTCCTTCGCCTCCGCAAGAGGGATTGTTGGAGGCGGAATAATTATATCGCCGGTGGATGCGTAGAATCAATCAGTCTGCGTTTTTATGAACAGAGCGAATGTTGTGCCAGGGTCCCTCATTCTCGCTGCAACAGTATCGTTGCACAGTGCATCGCTGTTGGAAAAGTGAGTGGTGATCGATGATCAGTGAGCGTGGAGTACTAGTGCTAGTGGTTGTAGACGGAGGGGATATGGATATGAGAGAAGGAGAAAGGATGGCGGTGACTCGTCACTGACTGTGAGGTCATCTAATCTAATCCAGCGTAACTCGATTCGATTTGATCATGATGATGAGTGGGTTGACGCCCCGACGAGGCTCAGGCAGAGTTCACATCCGAGGCTCATGTGACTGGGCTTCGTCATGTATAATTCACTGTAAACCTCCCGCTTCATCTTCACCTCCACCGCTTCGCGAGACTCCCCTCCCCTTTCCACGCGCGAACCGACTCTGGACGACCATCGCGGCACAGAAGATACAAAACTCTGCTGTCAATCTACATAAGCCCACAATCCTCCTCCGTTCCCCGTTCCCTGCCAACAGAGCTCACTGTCCTGCCTACGCACCTAATCCTACCTAATACTACTATCCCCCTCCCCGCGATCCATTTGAGCCCAGCACACATGTACAATCGACGACTCCCAACCCCACAATTTCCTACCGACCGAGCCCCCACCCTCGCATCTCCAGATTCCCTATATATTCCACTACATTTTCCTGGTCTTGATCTCCCTCTCACCACTAGCCTGCTCTACACCGCACTTTAACCTCATACAGCCATGCACACACTCGTCCCTCGTCCCTCCGCAGTGTTCTCCCAGAGGATACCTCTTATCGGCGTCAAGGCATCCCCCATGCCGCGGTACGCCGTGTCCCTGCCCAGTGCAAGCCACACTGGGAGCAGGATTCAGACAGAGGACAGCATGGTCATGAGCACGCACGGAGGGCAGACGATCGACGGTGTGGACGCACGCGCCGATCGCGCAGTACCCCCTGCCCTCGGTTGCGTCGTATAATGGTCCGTTTTCTGATCTTGAGGAAGAAAACACTGGCACGGACACGGATACGGATACGGACACCGCGCGCTCCGTCGCGCTTGAGACTGCCTCTCCGGACCACGGCGCCGTCGTGGACGATTATACGCTTACTGTAACAACCCAGGCGTCCCTCGCGTCCCTACCGTCTTTCCGTTCCCCGATCGCACCACGGACGCAACGCGCATCGGAGCTCCTGCATGATTTTGAGTTTGATTTTGATGAAGAAGGGGAGGGAGATGCCGGTAAAGATTCAGAGGGACCGTCGCTGGGGTATTTGGACCAGGCGTTGTCGTTCATTGCGGCGAGGTCGGCGTGGGGGCATGTTGTGGGTACGTCTCTTGTCTTTTGCTTGTCTTTTTTCTTCTCCCTTCGACGCTGTGGCCTTGCCTTGAATTTTGCATCCCTCCCTTGATTCCAGCTTCCATTCCGCCCCTTCTCCATTCCTTCACTTGGTACCCTCCCCTTCCTTCGTTCTTCCCAACTCGCTCCTCTCCCCTTCACTACTCTCGTTCTTCCCTTCCCACTCCGCACCCTCCTTTCCCTGATCCCCTATTCGTCTTCTTCGTTTCATTTCATTCCCTCCCATGTCCTTACCTCCCCTTCCCCCTTCTCTCTTTCACATATTTTTCTCCCCATTCGTCTCCCTTTCCTTCGATCCCCAACCCCTATCGGTCCATTCCTCTCCCCATACCCTTTCCCTCTCCAGCGCCCTTTCCTTCTTTCCACCTTTCCTTTTCCGTTCTCCAGGTTCTTTTCTTCTTCTTTCCTCTTCTTTCTTACCCTCACCTGTCAACGAACGAAAACCCTGACACACACCAAGTGGAATCTTAGGCCCCCCTCGCCCTCTCAATCTCCCATATCAACGCCTACACCAGCACCAACGCGGACCGTCAGGAAGCGCCGCCGGCGAAAACTCAAGCTTCCTTTCAGTTCTTCATCTATTCACGACGAGCGAGAACGGGAGGTATCACTACTATCTACCCGCCACGAAGACGACGATGAGGGCGACGACGAACACGAGCCCAAGCCCCAATATCAATATAATATAAGCTTGAAATACGGCTCCAAATCAACACCGACGACACCCCACCGCGCGCCGTCCTCTACATCCCCGCTGCCACCCACCTCCCCGGCCTCCCCACCACAGGGATTCATCACCCCCACGCCCACCCCACACAACCACAACCACAACCACAACCACAACCACAACGTCCTCTCCAGCAGCGACTCCCCGGCACCGCCGCGCGGCGCAAACGTACCCGAACCAAGAGCAAGCGGAAGGCACCCGCACCCACCGTACCCGGGCCTGCCCTGCCCCCGTGCCTGCTATCAAACACGCGCGCTCGGTGCCGGATCTGCGCTCTGGGAAGGGGCGGAGAGCATGGCAAACGCGCGGATAATGAGGCTAGCAGCTCTGGCGCGGTATTCGGGGGAGGTGGAGCCGGGGGAGTGTGGAGAGGAAGATGGTTGTTGATGCTCGGAGGAGTACGAGGGCGGTGCTTGGGGCTGGGTGGGATGCCGAGGGCAGGAAAGAAGGGGGGGCGGAGACGGAGGGGGAACGGAGACGGAGGGGGAAGGGCAAGAGGATGAGGGAGGATTGGATCGATCCGAGGGGGAGGAGCTGGTGGGGAGGAGCCGGTCGTTCATGTTTTTGTGGATCAGTGAGTTGGGTTTCTTCGTTCGTTCTCTTAATGCACCTTTCTACGCTCGAACTTCATTGCCATTTCTCTTCGCTTTCTTTTCGTCTCTGGCTCCGGTCCGCGGTTCTTTACGCTTGGAGGAGGAGAGACCCTCATTCTCTCCCTTTCTTTCTTTCTTTTTCTTTTCTTTTCTTTGTGCTGACGCCCTTCTGCATAGCTCGACATCCTAATACCTCAAGAAAACCCTGCCGCCGCGCTTGGTACTTTAAACACTCTTGCTCTTACCACTGGCGCCAATCCGAAAGCGAAAACTAAATCTAGAGAGCATGCTCACACTAATCATGGTTCACGGGACGAGAACAATAAAGAGGATAGAGTGGAGAAGGAGAGCGTCCCGGGGATACTCACGCGCCCCAGGCCCGCAGGTGCTGTTACCACCACTACGCCGGCGCTCCATACTCCCTTCACACTCTGCATCTCAATCGACATCGACATCAACATCTACGCCTATCTTATCCGCCTTACTTCATCCCCATTTCCATCCCCATCTACTTCTCCATCCACTTCAACGTCTATCACAAAAACATCTACATCTACATCCAAAGCCACATCAACACCCACTAAATACCAGCGCCAACACGCACCCTCACAGCATGCCGATCCCCCTTCCCTCCTTCGCCGTGGCGCTCTCTGGTTCCCGCTCAGCGCCGATATCTATGTATACCCTCTTGAGCAGTTTAGACGCGAAGCGCGTGCGGTCGATGCCAAGGAAGGGGAGGAGGCTTGTCGAGGTGGATGAGGGGAGTTTGGGGGGATGAAGGGGAGCATGGGGGCCACAGGGGAGGAGGGAGGAGAGGGGGAGAGGGAGTGGGTGGATGTCGATGGGGAGCAGGGGAAAGATGGAGGCGAGGACGGGAGGGGGATATTGATGACCGACGCGAAGACGTGAAGGAGAATAAGGAGAAGGAGAAAGAAAAAGAAAAAGAGGAGGGCAGGCCGAAGGGGAAGGGGAGCGCAATGCACCTCTCGCATACGGCGCTGGCGTTGATTCTGGAGCGGGCGCGACCGGTTTCGCGTGAGTTCTGTTCTTTGGCGCAGATGTCCTTTGGTGCTGACCATGTGTGGTGTGTGTGTGTACAGGTCGTATGGTTGTGACTTCGTCCCCGCTGTACTAGCCCATGGACACGCTCGAGCGGCTCGGGTACGAGGTCCGCGTGTATATCCACGCTCCGGATCTTGGTGCGTCTTCCTTTGTTTTCCCTCCATTCCTGCTGATGCTTAAATGTTTTGGCTGGCGACGGCATGGACCGCGCCGCGAAGAAGAAGATGGGGCACAAGCGCGCGCTACCGCGAACAAGGCGTCGACGAGCTCCTCCAACTGAAGTTGCACCAAGCCTTCGCAGCGGCCCACGCCGTCCCGCGGGTCGACGATTGTGCTCGCGACCGGAGACAGCAACGTGGGGCAGTTTAGCGAGGATGGGTTTTCAGGGCCGATGAGGACGGCGTTGAGGAGGGGGTGGTGGGTGGAGCTTTATGCGAGGGAGGATGGGTTGAGTTGCGCGTGGAGGAGGGAGTTTGGGAGTGAGTGGGCTAGGGAGAGGATTTTTGGGATTTTTGGGATGGAGCAGTTTGCGGCGAGTTTGGTGAAGGGTGGGGGGGGGGGGGGGGGGGGGGGGGGGGGGGGGGGGGGGGGGGGGGGGGGGGTGGGGGGGGGGGGGGGGGGGGGGGG
>JABCKT010007031.1:0-10241 GCA_018858115.1 Tephrocybe rancida | reverse complement strand
CAGTATCACCTTCATCAATTTTACTCTCTCACGATCTTCACATCTAGGAATATCATGAACCGTCCGGTTTCCTGATGACAAAAGTTGTGCTCATGGCGGTAAGGCAAAGACTCGGAAGCGGTAGAAAAACAGTGAGAACCCAGAACTCTTTGGCGCAGTTGCATTGTGGGCGAAAATGGACGAGTTAGAGGAGAAGAAGTGTGGGTGTGGGTGTGGAAAATGAAACTAAGAGGAAGCATAGGTGGCTCTCGGTTGTGCCAGTGCTGTGTACATAGTAGCAAGGAAGATTGAACTTACTTGCTCCCAGCCGATAGTGTCATTCTAATGCATCAATTGATGCTCATTACTGTTCAAGCCCAGTGAAAAACCCGGGTGCTCATTTTGGCTGAGCACCGCTGGCACGGCAGTTGTGCTTCCTGATGGACTCTTAGGGGGGGTATTTGGTATGATGAGATGGGGCCTAACAAAGCTCGGCGGTCACTCCGGTCACAATTCAGGAACAATTTGGAGGCGTCAACCGGTCCAGAGGAGGTTGGAGGAGGAGGCTGGAGGTTCGGTCGGTGTCGGTCAGTGTGTGACACTTTGGAGAGGATGTTGGAAGGATGTTAGAGTTTCAGTGATTTCCAAGAGTTTTTTTTAGCTCTCCCTATGTTGTAGCTCTTATGTCGAACCCGGGAAACATTTCAGAAACAAAAAGCAAATAAATTCGATGAATAAGTGGCAAATCAGGCAATACAAAAGTTATACACTATACGGCGATCGAAGTACTAGGAGGTCGCGAACTAACATTCCATACCATTGTCAAATTCCCTGCCCCCCAAGTTAGCTTCTGGGTCATCAAGCATCTCTTGATCCTCCACTTGAGTGTATTTGTCCTGGGGTTCCTCCATCAATCCTGCGAAACGCGAGGGACCAGCATCGGTATGTGAGTGGTGGGGGTGCTGTTTGGGGTGCATTCGCTGGGGGGGCAGACCTGTGTAGCCATTGTAGGGATATGGGTACGCGTTTCTGGGGTACGCATTGTGAGGGTGCATCTTGGAGTCCATAGCACCACCAGTGTGCCCTTGTTGGTCCTGGAAGACGTTGGGCTTGGGTTGTCGACCGTGGCTTTGCCCCCAGGTCCGGTCGACAGGGGTGGAGGTAGAGTTCAGCTGCTCGTGGCGCTGGTCTGAACTGCTATCACCGGTGCATGTGGAACTCCCCAAGGCAGAAGGAGGGAAGGAGTTGAAAACGTCGAGGCCAGTGCAGTGAGGCTGTGTTGACTTGGGTCCGGTATGGGGAGGTGTGTTGAGCACAGGGGTAGGTGCAGGACGGTGAGGTGGAGGTGGAGGTGCTGTTGTGATGTTGGGCACAGCAATAGGTACAGGACGGTGGGGTGCCATTGCGACAGGTTCTCCAGTAGGGCGGGACACGCCCACGTTGCCTTGACGAAGGGGAGGGCGATGCTGACCCAAACTGACAGTGGTGGGAGGAGCTTGGCTGCGACTGTGCTGACCAGCGCCGACGGTGGGAGGAGGAGCTTGAGTTTGGCCTTGCTGGCCTGTACCAACAGCGGCGGGAGGAGTTCCCTGACTGCGACCTTGCTCACCAGCACCACAAACAGTGGTGGTAGTGCTGGTGATTGTGGTGGGAGGAGGTACTTGACTGCTGCGTCCAGTTGGAGTGGGATTCAGAGGAGGAATCGAACGATGATGCAAACCAGCAGCTGCAGGTACAGCCGGGCAGGGACCTCCTTCGTCTGCAGGCAGTTCAGGAGGAACGGCTTGAGACTTGTTTGCTGCCTGAGCAGGAACTGGTGGAGCAGTACTGGGGGGGTGGGAAGGCTTCAAAGAAGGGGCAGGAGCAGCCTTGGAGGAAGGGACGGGACTGGACTTTGAGGGAGGGGCAGGAGTGGCCTTGGAGGAAGGGACTGGACCAGACTTCGAGGGAGGGGCGGGAGTGGCCTTGGACAAAGGGACTGGACCGGACTTCGAGGGAGGCACAGGAGCACTCTTTGTACAGGCCTTGGCGGCAGGGCAGGGGCCTTGGCAGCTGGGGCAGGGAGCTCCTTTTGTTTTCCCTTGCCCTTCGATTGGGCACACTGACTGGGTACCGTGAGCAACTCCTTGGTCTCAGACTCTGACTGAGACACCTCATCTTCTTCATAGTTGTCACCTGAAGCGATAGCTTCCTGCGGGACAGGCATGACTTTCCGACATTTTCAACCCTCGCTGTTGACAGCTCCCTTGCTCTCTGTATCGCTGTGAACCATCAGAGCGCTCCTGCCATCGGCTGGGGCATCTTCCGTTTAACGCGGGTAGCTGCAGCGCTCGCCAGGGCTGGGTCGCCTGTGGTGATAGAGCCGTTGGCGAAGAGGGACTTTGGACAGCTGCCAGGCTCATCAAAGGAGGAGGGAGAGATGGTCATGATCACAGGTATCTTGCTTTCGATGAGGTCCTGTGTCAGTTTAGCCACTAGCCAGAGTTGTTCATTCTGCAGAGCGGCCAGTAAAGTACGTGCATTCCGAACACCGAGGTCCTTAATACCGTTGCCCTTATTACGTGTCTCGGTGGGGAGAGGACAGTTGATCGGCCAGCTATAAAAAGCGAAGCCTAGGTCGGCTAGTGTTGTAGCCATGGTTAGTGTTTTGAAGTCCAGTCTGGTCCGGTTTTTTGCCCCTTTTTTGAGGAACCGGAACCGCAACCGGTCGCTGCAAGTCCCAAATACTTGTGACTGCGACCGGAACCGCTAGGGATCGGTCTCTAGCAGTCGCAACTGGCATAATATACATATCGTACAACATTGTAGCGTGTAGATATACTTCTTACCTACATTTGCAGCCTGGTACGTCTTAAATCAGTCATGAACTGACGGAGATATGGTCAAAACAATACAGAGGGTACTTATTACACTGTTTTGACAGTAACTCGGTCAGTTCTTCACCGATTTTGATGTTCCAGGGACCGATTTTGAGGGGGAGATAGATACACAGCGTTTGTACGGCTGCGATCGGTCGCAACCGGTCGCAAAATGTACCCCAATTGGAGGGACCGCAACTGCAACTGGAAGTCTGGTCTTTTCCAGTTGCAGTCCAGTTGGGTTCTGGTCTTTTGTGGTCCCTGAGACCTGACTTAGAAACACTACTTATCCAGGAGGCAGCATTCACTTCCCCCATCACCAACATCACCATTGTTGGCCATCGTCAAACCATGATCCCAATGCGGGAGCTCATCGTCGATAAGATGGGCTTCACTGCTGACGCACCGCCACCAGAGCCAGAGTACAATGATGACATTGACTGGGCGGGCGAATTGCCAGTGCCGGTGCCTGAGTACATCCCGACACATTACACATGTGGAGAGCTGGAGATCATGATCTATGACACCGACTTGCTGGACAAAGTGTACTCTTGCCTTGATTCAAGCTTTCCCAGAGCTGTCAGCAAGTACTCCATTGTATTCTGCACACTATTTGGTGAACCCTTCAACCAACTCAGCTATAGCATACCTCACGTCAACTCGCATCCCTACCTGTACAACAACGGTGTCAGGGTTGCAAATACTCGGGCCTACTGCACATTGCTGTGCTGAATGGCGCACATGCTTTATGAGGAGTGCAACCTCGACACCCTCTATTTCTGATGGAACGGCAACAACCCTCCCAACCTGATCCACATCAGGATTAGGGACGAGTGTGAAATGATGTGGAAGCCCTGGGATGTCCTTGGGTGTTTCTATGGATTGTGCCCCTACGCACCTCAGGGAAATCATATCTGTTGGAGAAAGGATTGGTATAAGTATAATTTGAAGGAAGGGACAGTTCGGATGCGCAGGAGCATTGTGTCTGAGTGGGGACCCAAGGTTCCTGCCTGGTCTGATTTTGCACTCGAGGATGAAGAGTAACCTACTGTGATTTTCTTGATCTTTTTCTCCTTCTTCCTGCCCACACTTCTTGCCACCAACGCCACCATAACTACCTTCGCGACATTTATTTAATGATATGATTTAATCGTCCCTGTATAATCACATGACCGTGTTTTTGCTTTGCCACCATCGACCATATAAAGTAATTTAAATTTAGAATGATGCACCTGTCTTCCCACTTCTGTCATCAACTTGCCAGCAGCCTGTGTCGAAATGTGAGTTCAGTGTCTCCAGGCTAGGAGACGCAACAAGGGTAGACCCGGGCATGGAACTCCATCGAAGCAGACCCCAGCCTCCCCTCCCATACCACTATAACCCTGTTGTCCTCAAGCTGCATCCACAGAAACCCGATGAAAGTGGTAAGGCACTCCCACCTCCTTTCACAGGCACCAGCCATCTCACACTCTACAGACATGGTTGGGAGCCATTTATTATGAGTGTGAGCCGCTCTTCCCTCACAACGTCGATTTTTCCTTTAAGCAAGCCCTCCAACGTGGCATTCATGACAAGCACAATGAGGAGTTACACCTTTTCTCTGATTCACTGCTCTCCTCTGCACCTACACGACGCGTCAAGGGCAGGTGACTATCATGTGATGGGACCAGCAAACTTGAGCTTTGAATTCCAACACACCTTCCAACTTCGACCCAGACTCCATCGCGTATCCCCTGGTATGTACTGAACACTTTTCAAACATTTCCAAGGCTGACAACCTGTGTTATAGGTTCAACTTTCCAACATGTGCATGTCGAACACCTCAGAAAGCACCTTAGCAGCGTTGAAGGGAGTTCTAAATGTTACCAAGGCCGAGCTGAATAATTTTTGTGAGCCATATACAAATGTGTGAGTTTTTTCCCTTTGTTGACCCAATTCTAGTGGAGATGCAGGCCCTCATGGAAGAGGACAAGGAAAAATATTGTGATGGTGAGTACCCGCTTCTACATGGCAATCTTATGGCCTCATATTGTCAAGCAGAGTGGGTGGCACAGTTGGCAACCGGGAAGGTGGTCACTGAGGAAATGAAGCAGGCGGGATGTGGCGCCTACTACAACTGTAGGACTCACTACCCCAATGAGGAGGATGAATGTCTTCATTGGCCCACTTGGGCAGAGGCAATGCCAGGTAAGTTCTGTTTAACGCCCTCTTGGTACCCAGCCAAGGCCTAACTAAACTCTTTGTAGGTCGGTGGAAAGACTTGAATGAATTCTGCCTTTGCCCCTTGGGGCCCAAGTGTCACCACTCATCCCATTGCCCCATCCCATACCAGCTCCATCACCTCGTGAACTGTGTTCGAGATGGCTATCCGTATTATAGCTATGCACACTGTACCTGCGTCAATTAGCCCTATCGACCTTTATCAACGCCCGTACCTTGAATACACCTCAATTTCACCCCTGTTCAAATGTAATGAAGACATATATATATCTGATATGATTCAAACAAAAGATTTCAAACTAAGAAAAATAGATTCCCACCTCCAGATCCTCCTCAAGCTGCTTGACGATCTCCTGGAGCCTTTCCTCAGGCCACTTCTCCACCCGCTCCCTCATCTCATCTGTAATGACCACATCATACTGGTGCCCTCAAAGGAACCTGCCCAGTCTTGCAAACACAAAGTATTCAGTCCTCTGGTGGTGGTGTCAATTGAGTATGCAAGGGAACTTGTAGAGGACTTACCCATCGGTGGCGGTCGAAGTCAATGGTCATCCTGTAGTGCCAATCATTGAAATCCTGACTTGCATATTCTTTCCCATAAACAGGCCCTATCCAAATCATCTTTGGTACAAGTTAAAGAAGTCCTTGAGGACCGAGGTTTGGAAACTCACCTGTTCGCGAATGGTTCGCTTCCGTTCAGCGCCGCCATCTACTGGGGATATCAACCTGGGGAAACAATCATCCCATATCTCGCGGAGGGCGTTGAAGAACTCCTTGATCTTGCCATCTTTGATGCTTGCATGTACATGGGGGCCACTTCTTTCAGGACTTTGCTCTCGTCGGGCTCCCCATATAGATTGATGGTTCAAGTTTTTTTGTTGACTTTCGGCATTGTTCCTGAGATCATTGTATTTTAGAGTTAGAGTTATCATCAATCAATGGAGGCTATTTCTTACCTCCCAATGTTTACAATGGTCTCAGGTAAAGTTAGTTTGTCATTCCTGTGTATAAACTGTATAGTCGCTCACACAATGAAGGCTCCCAAAGTGACAGTTCAGTCTGGTCCAAGAGTACTTCTCGTTCTTGTCTGGTAGCCCGGCAACTATCTTCCAAAAGTTTTGAAAATTGCGCAGACCAAGAGCCTAACACTTTTAGGACATGGTAAACAGAGTTAAATTACCAGAAAAATCAGCGGTTCAATTTGAGACTCTCCTGAAGGAAATAGAAGAAGATCTGAGTAAAAGTAAGAGTGTGCACAAAAGTACCACAGTCTCAAGTCAGTTTCACTGATCAACCTAGCCTTCACTTCGTCTACTTCATGGGACGCCCTCAAAAATATCACACAGCCAAGGAACTTCGGCTATTGAAGTGCAGAAAGAGCACAAAATGGTATGCCAGGTATGCTGAGCCATTAGCTCACTGGTTAGTCCTGCGTTAATAGTGAGGAGCAGGAATATATCAGCCGTCGCTCAAGCTAAAGACAAGGATGAACCTTCAACATCTGAGTACACTTGCTATTCTCTGGCACAGGACCTTCAGAAAGGCTCTCAACTGACATTTAAAAGCAGCTCGGTAGTTGTACATGTGGATATTAGGGAAGAACAACCCTGTGAAACGATTTGGTAAGAAATTCCTTTAAAATCTACATATTTGACATGCTCAAGGCTTCTAAGGCCATCCAAACATCCTGCGAAGCCAGTGTCCAAGACAGCCTACTGGATTTCTTGAGCCCAGCGTGTGTTAATCAAGCTCGACAAATTTTGCGGAGGCAATCCTTGTCAATTTATTCAAAACTTTTATGACATGTATCTCCAGGACCAGAACTCCGAACCGCTCAATGATGCAATCACTGCTGCAACACTGTTACAGACCTCGAGCTACAGATGTACTGGTGAGATCCGGCAGATCTCAGGGATGGGACGTGCATGGGACGAGGCAGATGCAGTGCGCAGGCGGGTGACTCTTATCATACAGGCACTCCAGGATGTTCTCCTCAACGGCCTGATGGACATGCAGGAGCTGCAGGCTTTGCATGTGAGGAAGGAGCTTCGATTCCAAGTACTGTGACTATTTAACTTATGAAAATGTCTTGTTTCAATTCAATATTTACTTCGCCAGCTAACTTTTACTTGGAAACGGGCAGTCACACTTCATTGCGAAACATATCGCAGCAGACAAGGTCCTCAAAAGTGAATAAAATTGTTATTCAATTTATTTATACAAGTACACAAACAGGAAGCCTCTACAAGATGTACTACATTTACACATACAGTCAATAATATAAAATATAAATACAGCACAAGAACCTGCAAAACGACACGTTAGACAGGATCGGCAAGTATATAAGTCCAGAAAACATATGTGTTGTGAGCCATGAACAAGACTGTCGATGAAGGGTCGATACAGAGGGGCCGTCAAATGACGAACTGCAGACAACAGGTTGGTGTTGAACACAAAAATAAGAAATGGAACAACATACAAGTTGGGAATGAGAGAATGCAACAATTACAACCAAGGCCAGACAGAAAAGGGCGGTCAGCAAAATAAATCCTGAACAAAAGTCAAGACCTGGAATAGTGTCAACAGTGGCAGCACATACCTTTGCCCTTCTCAACCCTAGCCACTAAAGATCGGTTGAGCTCTGGTGGAGTGTGTCTGTGACCAAATTAAGTCATCCAATGAACGTGCAGTACAATGTTACTGATGTACTAAAGAGACTACCATACTGGGTGCCAGTGGGTTGTTGAAAAGTGTACGCTTGGAGGGCAAAGGTAACAAGAAAAGTGACTGGCTTTGATAAATTGTCAGTATAGTATCTAATCAAGTGGGTAGAAAGGGCTGTGCACAGTGAGTGTAATGAGATTGATTTCATCGCTCCAACAGAAACTTCGTCTGGATTGGCGTCAGTCAGCAAGGAGTCAACAGCAAATGGGGGGAATACTTACTGTCAACTCAAGTCGAGGACATACTGTAACAAAAAGTCCCTAAAACAGGAAAGACAGGGTGGTAGAGGATGTGGTGACAAAAAAAATTAGTTGATGTATCACTACATGATTGTTGAATAAGTTTTCACCGTCCATCAAGAACTGTACAGTTCATTGGGTAAGCCCGAGCATCAACAACTGTACAGTTCATTGGGTAAGCCCGAGCATCAACAACTGTACAGTTGTTCGGGAACTGCCAAAAATCAACCTGAGTTTACATGGTGTCTGGACAGTTCATCAGGTAAGCCCGAGCATCAGCAACTGTACAGTTGTTCAGGAACTGCCAAAATCAACACAATTGTATAGCTCCAATCCAGCTCATAGGCCACAGGTCCGAAAATGTTATTGTTGCACGAGTTAATGTTGTCAATGAACATAATGCTGTCAATGAACAATTTGCGACTGATTATTGAAATGGGAAGAATGAAAATGGGTCTATGGAGGTATGGGAAGTCCAGCTAACACTCGAAGCAGGGAGCTTCGAACATGTACAATATCTGACTGAATAACTCCTGTGACCGAGAAGCCCGAAAGAATGGCCGCAATGTTGGCAAGGACCCGCACCCCGCAGTTGTCCCCATTTGTCTGTTGACTGGATGTTATTGTGGGGAATGCGCTCCAGCTGGAAGTGATGATGTGCAGAGGGTGGCCATATTGATTCACTACAATGACTAAACGGGCAGCAAAGGCCATGATGTCCTGCAAGGGTAACGAGGCCTCAACTGAGATCAAGCTTCATGGGGATGTATCCACTTACCTTGGCCTCGCCTTCCCATGCATCCCGGTTTCCAAAACTGTCAAAGAGATGTATTTCCCCAGACAAAGGGATGAGCGTGCTCATGACCCAGTGCTCTGAGGTTGGACGATGGATAGGGAGAATCCAAATGTTGTGGTTCCAATACTCCGTGTGCCAAATCTGCTGCCATAACTCCAAATCGCTAGCATGGTACCGGACCATGGGTAGGTCAAAGGTGGAGAACAAGGCGCACTGACGACTCAACAAGGATGTGACCCTAGTTGGTTCAGATAAATCATGCTGTAGCAATGCACCAATACCGTTAACGCAGACGTCATTGAGCCAAGCACTTGGGGAATTCATTATGCTGAGTTCATGAGGGGTAAATATGAATCAGCCCCGGAGGTATGGAAAATATTGTGGTTGTGATAGAGGGCGAAATTTTTCCATTGGCTGAAATCAAAGATCCTCAAGAAGGCTTTGATGAACTCGAATATTCACCTGCGTAAAATGAGCCCAGGGTAACTGAACAAAATAGACTGTGGCTCACTGGAAGTTGCCACACCAAAGTTACATCGATGCCCGGTGACAGCACATCAAGGTCTAAACCATCGTCCAACAATTGCTCAGCCTCCTGTAACCAGTAGTCTCCGATCAACAGATCCATGGTACACTTGGGTCCTGCATCTTCTGTAGCCTCTGCCGCAGCACACTCTAAACCATCTTCATTACCCTCATCCTCAACATACTCCCTTTGCTCGGGTGGTTTGACGGTGGAGCTGGTCGGATTGGAAGAGAAGGCCGCCGTGCAAAGTGTGAACACAATCGTTTTGGCGTCTTGCACGCACTGGTCGAGAAATCGTTGGGGAAGCAAAGGATTTGACCACCTGCTTTTGAGATTGAGGAGGTGTGTGTACCTCTGCTGTAGAGGGACCTGAATAGGTGCATCTGGAACAACAGGGGTCAAATTTGGGACACATTGGAAGGAAGATACGAAGGACTTACTGCACGGCTCGTTTAAAGCAACTTCAACAGCGGCTAGTGTTTGAAAGTCCGGTCCATAGGACCGAAAAAAAGACCGGAACTGAACCGGACTGAACCGGAAAAAGACTGGACTGCGGTTGCGGTTCACCATCTTTGAGAACACAAAGACTGGTTTAGACCGGACCGAAAATGCGGTTTTAAACCGGTTGCAACCGCTATCACGTGACCGGTGCATATGTACGCTTGTAGTACTATCTGAAACGATTCAATTTGACCCCTGGACCATGCCAAACAGATACATATTGGTTGAGATATGATCAAAATTGTGATTTGAATGCTTTCCAGATATTTTCTTTGTATAGTAGTCAGTTTTAGACTGGTTGCAGCTGTTATCACATGGACGGTGCTTATGTACGATTGTAGTACTACCTAAAACGATTCAATTTGATCCCGGGACCATGTCAAACAGATACATATTGG
>JABCKT010007030.1:0-10283 GCA_018858115.1 Tephrocybe rancida | reverse complement strand
ATTTGTCCATTCAAACTCTGGTCAGTCCACTCAATGTTGTGTCTGTTCGGAGTCCACTGGACTCTGAGTGGACTCCAGGTGGACTCCAAGTGGACTCCAAGTGGACTCCAATGGACTTTATGTGTATCTGCTTGAGTCCAGTGGACTCCAGTGGACTCCAGTGGACTCCGACTGGACTCCAACCAGACTCCAACCGGACTCAGTGGAGTCCGGTGGACTCCGAGCGGACAAGGGGGGGGAGTGTAAAGTATTGGATCTGGGCCAGGCATGCCGTCCTGTTGGTGGTGACGTGACACGTCAGATGATAACGCGTGAAAGGTAAAAAAGACTACCACGTACCTGTAAACACGCGTATTTCTCGCCACACCTGTGGCACTTGTGGATGCCATACACTGGGTGGTTTGGAAAAAACAATCAAATAGACCTAGCCGAGCGTAGCTGCCAATTTGGGCAGCTTTTGATGTGAAACAGCCCCACTGGCCTCAATTGATCCACGGTCTTCAACAGTCCACTCCCCTTTTGATCAGTTTTGATCCTGTGCTTTTTCTTTAGGAATGTCGTCAGCAATGGAGATAATCTTCCCACGAATGACGTCGCTTGAGACAGGATTCTGACAGAAAAATCATGGACTAGATCTTGCCAGATCTTGCCCAACACATGACTGGGGGAAGGGGGGAACATCTTCATTTATACTGCCATACTGAGGAGCTACGTGTAGAAATGGGCCGTTGCTAGCACGGCATACCCGAGATCCTACCTCAAATGAAAACGACATCATGTTATATATAGTACAAGGTAAGGCCTCGCTACACACTCCGGCCACTCCCCAGCCTCAAACTGGCCTCAGTTAATATGAGCGTGAAAAGGCCTAGGATTCCTCCATGCGCATGATCGAGGTGTGACAACGGGGGTCAACATTGAGTATGCCA
Source organism: Tephrocybe rancida (assembly GCA_018858115.1). Classification (NCBI taxonomy): domain Eukaryota; kingdom Fungi; phylum Basidiomycota; class Agaricomycetes; order Agaricales; family Lyophyllaceae; genus Tephrocybe; species Tephrocybe rancida. The sequence continues at coordinate 9,354 of JABCKT010007030.1, read as the reverse complement.
GGTGGGGCTTGGGGTATGGTGGCGTGCCCTCAACTCGCATCGAACACAGTGCAGAATCTGCTTGACCCGTAATTGTGGGCTTCTTGAGGGGGTCCTGGGGATCGTTCAAGGAGAGCTGTCGTGGCTCTGGTGCCACTAACGCTGAGGTAAGGCCAGTTCAAGTTGGATCCATGTACACAAACTGACTATAGAGCACACACCTCACGCATCCTGCTCCACAGGCCTCTGCCAGGCCTTTCTCCAGCCCTGTCCCATCTACAGTATTGTTCCACGGACCACATCATTCCTACCAGTGGAGCAGAGCACTCGTTGCAATCTATAAAGGTGTTGTTAGAATCCGCACTAGCTACAGGACTGTTGACGTACATCGTGAACATGTTTGCCTCTAGCCTTTAACACCATCTAACAGTCATCTATGGCAGTCATGTCTTTGGTGGTGCAGCTGCATAGGCATCTTTGTAGCGCGGCCCAATCATAGTCATGGCAAGCATTGCACTGAGCAAACCGTCAGCATGAATAAAGAACAAAGGAAAAGGTTTGACGAACACAGTACAATGTGCTCAACAAAGACGAAAGGGAAGCACTCACACTCCATATTGCCAATGCCCTCAAGCGACGTAGGACTTGGCTAACACTATGTCCCTTTTGACAAGGGCATAAATCCCTCATGTGGACTTACAAGTGTGGTGAAGAAGGGTTTTGTAAAGACGGAGGACAACATTGTGAGGTACACAGAGAGAAAAGTGTCTATCCAAGGAGCAGAGCAGTGAGGACCTGAACAAAAAACAAATGAAACGAACTAACCTAAGAACAGCTACAGCCTGATAGGGCCCCAAGCATTCCGGCTCTGTGACATCAATGCCGCCGAACTGTCCTTACAGTGGTTCCGCTTCAAGGATCCAAATTCAAGATGCTCGTGATCCTACATTCTCACCCCTTGACGGCCGGTGTCGGGTTCAGGCATGTAAATATACAGTCGCAGAAACAGGAACTAAAGCAAAACATCAGAATAAAACTCCGGGCCCAACAACATCAATGTTTGGAATGCATTAGTTTGAGAACAGGGAGGTTATTAGAGGAGGTGAGACAGGTGAAGGGGGTAGCAGTAAAAAAAAAGCCTAGGTAGTTGCAAGAATGGGAAGGAAAGGTATGGAGACCATGGGCAGCGCAATGGTTACGAAGTAGGCTAGCTCGCGTTTTACGTAACATCAACCTTTTCAGACCGTGATGTCAATCTTCACAAAAAAAAAACGACAAAGAACAAGTCATCGGGGTACAGAATAATTTGGTAGCAGAGCGTAAGGTAGATAGAGTGTAAGAGGGGTGTAGAGTAAGGTACATAGGCGATAGATTGTAAGTTGGCGGTGAGGATTGATCGTGGGAGTAAAGACACGTGTCAAAAAATTTTGCGCGCGAAAAAATTTCTGAGGAATGGTATAACCGAGATACCTAAGTAAACTTAGGATCTCGGAATAGATCCTTGCAGGTAGTTCGAAACCTGTAACAAACTCCTTTTGTTCAGGTCTTGAGGCTTGAAATGCCATACTACGATCAATCATGCCGATCATGCCGGTAGGTGTACTCCAATCAGTCGCTGACTGCTTCTTGTTCTCATTTATTTCGAGACAACAATCCCCTCTTGCTGACTTGTCGTTTCCGTCGATCGTATAAAAATTTGAAGTTTACCTGCTAATGAGCTAGAATTGAAGCCAGATTGTCACCGATTTCGCCTTGCGCCACTTGCACTTCAATATCTATACATCTTTCCCCTCACAATCCTAGCCTAGGTTGACCATGATGATCATTATTCGTGGGGCTTGCTCCCACGCAAATTAAAAACTGCCTAGTTTATTCGCGCTACCGTCATGCTGCCCCTAGCTGTCAATAAGTACCTTCTCAGTCAGAGACCGTGGGAATCAAATCCCTCAAATTTTAGCCTCTTTCAAGTTTGGCCCCTACATCTTACCAGGAAGAAGGATCTTTGGCGGACTTGTGTGTACGAGAAGGTGTCACATCGCTACCGACGGTGTGACGGAACCTTAAAGGTGCCACATGGAGATCAAGAGCGCAGCGGAAGTGTTTAATAACTTTAATTGACACCCTTCACACCCTGAAAAATATTTCCTCGAAAGGTCCATGGAGTGTGTGTTCCCACCAGTTGCGGTGGTGCCGCAGCACATAGGTAAGGTAGCGTCATGAGGAACGTCAATGCAGTCTGTCAGTGGCTTCAATGAGTTATTCCTGTGATGAGTGTGCCATAAGCTGCGTCCCGAAGCCCACAGATTCTACATATTTCAGAGCTAACTATCCTTTCGTGGCAAATAACAATCATTGTGTGAATGGTCCGCGTAGTCCGGCGTGATGCTTGAGGGTGCTCGGTGGACTTGGATCTTCGAAATGATCTTATTCAGTTATTCAGAAAACGCCACTAATGTCAGATTCAGTCGAAGACAAGCGAGGCAATGGGCGATAATGCCTTTAGTTCCAGACCATGCTCTCCTCTCTTGCTCCTCTCTTTCTGTGTCCCCAAAGAAGATCGTTAAGGGGCAATAACGTTGTACTGGTTCCGTTTCCCTAAGATGCGGTGTCGATCGATCATCCTAAATCTGGGCACGCACATTATAATATAGAATTCTGTTTGAGGGCGGAGAAAGAATCACCAGTACAAGGTTCAAATACATGGGAAATTCAGGTCGTCACAGTGGATTTTTGGTTTTGAGGATGACAAACTGGTACTGGGCCTAAGAGTTAGATTAAATTGTTCGATAGCTTCAACGCCTACCTCTTTCCCCTACATTCCGCCACAAATGCGTGTAAGCAATAATCCTGACAATCACCGTCTAGGACCTAGCCATATATACCTGTTCCTCCACGCCTTTCAAGACAAACAAGCCAGACATCATGGCACTGGCAACTCAACACTCCCTGGGATCTTCTCCGAAGGGCACACCCAAAGACAAGGATAAGGACAGTGCACGCGGCAGGACTGTCGCCCATATGTCTGTCAAACCAGGTCGGTAGTGAGTTCTAAGCCGATCTTCTCAGTACTGAATGGCAAAAAGTCGTATCTAGACGGATAAACAAACCCTCCCGCGCATTTGTTATGAGGACGGCGGTTGGGAGAAAAATTCCGAACTTCGTGTGACCTGGTGTGTAAAGTTACATGAGTGGGAAGAGATTTGTCGATCTTTTCAATTCATATATGTAGTACAGGAGCACCACTCTGAGAAGTGAGAATGGTGAGATCGGCGACGAAGAAAAGGAAAAGGGCGCGTGGCTGGCACCAGCTTGATTCCAAACCGACGATAAGAGCTAGGGAAGAAAGAGGATGCACTAAGGTTAGCATAGGAATACCGACGAGGGATTTGGAATCACCAGTTGTCTGCACAATACCTTGCACCCCATCGTATCCTTGTGAACAGGTGCGCGTCTCGTGCGGCGGGAAGACAAGGTACCATGTGGCGATGGGAATTGCAGTAATTCCTTCGTCATCGCCATCTTCCTTGATACGAGTGACCAAGATCTTCGTTTGCGCATCGAGCGCAATCTCCCACTCCATGCCATCAAGGTACATGGGCTCCAAGGTACATGGGCTCCCTTCAATTACGCTCTCAACGAACCGCACGCCATGTCCTTGGTTGGATCCTACAACCTAGCCGGATCTTCCACCAATCCCGTGTGCCCATCTGTGGCCCCGCAAACACCTCTCAGAGATCTTTGCACACACAAAGATACCGCCCTCGTACGACCACTCAAGCGCGGATTTCTCAATCATGAGACCCGTTCCCCACGCTGTATGAGCGCGGTTTACCTCAAAGAAAAAATAGCCTGCGAGTGGCTCGGTGACTGGAAGATTGGTGAGGAGAGGCATAGAGCCACGGGGGAACAGTACTTACACGATCAGTTTGGCAGCCGAGCCAACGTTGGTAAAATAGGGCTCCGGGCCAGGAATGACGTCCTGTTGGTGGTGACGACGACAGCGCATGAACGGTATGAACAAAGTAAGAATGAGACACCACGCACCTGCATTGAAACGCGCGTATTTCTCATGGAGTTCTCTCCGTCTACCACCTCCCAAGCCACTCCCTTCAGCGATACATGAGGCAAGTTGTTATAATTTAGGCACCAGATAACATCAGGCACCATTAAAAGTCCAATTGTGCGTAGTCAGAAATCAAAACATGGATTGGGCCATCTGGTATTGGCGCAATTTGGAATTCTAGCCGTCCGCAGATGAGAGACACATGAGAAGGTGTATGTGAGAACTGTCACAGGGACGTCCGAGCCACGGATGATACCGCTACGCCGATGGTGATCCGAGCTTGTCTTCCCCTTTTGATTTTTCTTTGTTGCAGCGCCTGGATCTGTTCAGGATCTATCCAAATAGAATGTGAGAACCAGGTGAGAACTCTGCGGCGTGAATGGAGCCGTTGCCAGAAAATATATAAATTTCTACTCGAGAAGCACAAAAACAGGGCCCGCCGCCAACCTCGGTGTCATTTTTGCCCCAATTCGTTAATACGATGTCGTTTAAGCGGCTTCTTGGATGCTCCCTTTTCTGTGAAAGTGGATTGCAGGGGAGCCCAAATGCGACAGTGCAGCTTGAGGGACTGAAGAACTAGAAGGAAAGTATGCGTCGAGGAGGTTCTCTATCAATTGCGAATCACATTTATCAAAGAGTGGCATGCTTCTTGATGGTATCCTGCGGTGACTGTAAAGTCGGTGGATACGTACGCGGTTTACCGTGAAGTTACAGAACTCGCAAAAAAAAACTAAGTGCTCCACAGCTATTACATAGCATGGCCCCGTGGAATCATGCACGACGCACGATTGACATATGGCTGCAGGGAGGGCCGAATGCAGGCCAAGCATCCTGTCCGTTTTGAAACTCCTTTCTATCATAATACTTAGCTCATGAGTGACAGCTGGACTTTAGAGAGCGCCTCCATAAAATGTCGCAAAGTCACACCAAAAATAACGATGGAGCAGATGCAAACAAGGCACGAGGCGACCCCCCTTTGTTTTCGACGCTTCGACGCGCCCACGACATCAGTGCCAGTGATCCAGGGCTCTGCAACGATCAGTCACTTGCCGAGATCTTTGTTCTCGCCTACATCTTTGAGTATATACGTATATAATGGGATGTGACGAGAGAAAACGACATCAAAACACGACGTCAACCTTTGCCAATTCCGAAGCACCAAAAAGTCCAGCCTTCAGGCTCGACCTTCAACGCGCCCCTCCTGCGCCACTTCGACTTGGCGATGTTACCTAGCTGCCAGATCATCAGGAATTCCCACTAGTCCTAGTTTGCTCTGGTCGTAGCAAGCCCTTCTTGGTCCTGGCTCAACCAACTGGCGGAGATAGAGCACCAGCCGTGTTTTTGTGGAAGATCCTCGTGCCTGAGCAATTGATGGTAGATATCTTGGGGAAACGTGCACCGGCTCTCTCATGATCCAATTGTACCCTGGACAGCTGAAAAAGGCTTAACTGAACTGATTTGACATACACTTCCTAACACATCCTCCATTAAGCGCCATCTGCCATAGCTAGGGAATGAAAACAAAACTCGTACATCGAAACATTGAGAAGGCCGTTCTACACTCCTCCTGGGATTTGCTTGCGTCCTATGAAAACCTGGATTTATGATTATCTGAATAGAAATCCTCATGCCCCAAGACCGCTCTGGGGCGCACGTCTTGAAATACTTGACACAACAAATCTTCCTTTGGCATGACTGTAGAATGTTGTCACGAGCCTCTATGTTTCTTTGAAGGACTCGAAGCAGGGAAGCCCCAATGTGTGGGAAAAGGATCATGCATTCCAGCCTCATTTCTCGTTCCCGTGAGTTCTGGATGAGATCAATGGAGTAATCATCATTTGGGGTACAGTAGCGGGCACTATGGAACGTTGCTAAGATGCTCAAAGCGTCAAATAGCACGTCGACGTCGATATCAATCAATCGTCCTAATTATGGACTTCGACCAAATGATCTGGAATGTTGTCATCAGCACGACTGGGAATGTGTATTGAGCATAAGAGGAGATGGGTAGAAGTCAGTTAAGCTCGTGGATATTGTCAGACTAACCTACATGGGATATTTTGTAAAGAGTCGGAACAATGAAAATATCCTGGGGCGACGATAACGTTGTCGTAAGTAGATGATCATTCGACTTCATCCAGTCGCCACCAATTGGGATGAGTGACACTTGATCTAGGAGAAGAGATCTCCATTCGGATGAGCCGGCGCATGGATATGGCATGGGGCGGGGGGGGGGCTCGTAGGCGTGGCTGGAAGTAATAATGACTATAAAAAGGAAATTAGATGCCTACCGTAGGTCAAACTCTAAGTCGTTCAACAATTTTGACACTCACGTATTTGTCCTTTGCTCCTGCATTTCCGTCATACATCTGTGTGTACTGCTACTCGCTCTCTTCGAAAGCAACAAACTTGACGCTTGGCGTGTAGGACCTCCACTGTACAGCGGCAAAACAGGACAGGATGGGCACACCCATACAGCAAGCTCAAGGATCGCCCGCTGGAGGGTCGCCCAAGCCACAGAGTACCATTAAGGGCCCGAAAATCACGCGCAGGAAAATCCTTCGAGAGGGCTGCTTGTGGTTCAAGGTGCGTATTGATATCCTGTGCCCGTATTTTCTGGCCTGACAATATGAACAGATAAATCATCTGGCATTCAAAGAGAATTTGGACCCAATAGATGCATAAACCCATCCCTGACTTACTACTTCATTGTTAATCACCCTGATTACGTTTTACGCCATCCGACACGATATTTGATTGTTTAGATGGATAGCCGGCCAAAAGGTATCAGCTCAGGCGCTTAAAAATGAGTGTGTGAGAGAGCCCAAGGCCTCGCAGAATGTCCGTCGCCAGGATCACGATGGCTGAGAGCGAACTCTCCAAACTTTGCGTCACACAAGTGCACTTAAGGTTTTAACACATCGGTGGGCTGATCGTTTGATTATCCGCAAATACTATATAGTACGCAATCGCTGCTCCGAAAGGGGGGGATTGTAAGATTGGCGCTGTAGGGAAGATTGAGCACTGACGAGCTGCAATGTTGAAACGAGGCGGGGGGTGATACAGATCCTATGTGATGTTCTTTTCGCTCGGACGGAGAGCTCCAGGCAGGCCCTGAGCGCTGTCACTTGAGGTTCTCTGTATAATCCATGCGCCTCGATACCCAATTTCCTTTTGGAGACACCAAGGCTGTGCGGCTGTAACCCGGCGCATCTGGCATGATCGCCCCGTGTCAAGTCGCAGGCTGCTTGGGGACGAGTAAAATCTCGATCCAATGCCATCTTCCTTCATTGAGAGGTTCACTCTAGGGCCTCGCGACAAGCTCCGGCGCACCTAGGGAGCTGCGCCTTCCTTGCCTATTGAAGGGCGCTCATTTGCCGTCCAGTTATATCTGCTGCCTTGACCACCAGAGTACGTATGACCCCGCGATGCTTTGCGCCACGACGAGCATAATAGTTTACCCCTTGCCAGGTTTGACAAAGACGGGAAACGGGAGTGCGAGTCACTTGAGGCTGCCTTCAACTGTATCACGTTGGTTCTCAGTTAGGTCGTGGCTGGCCATGGCATTGGCAATGCGTTGTCTGACACGAGGAGCGTGATGATTGGGCACAGCTACTAGAGCCTGAGGGAGAATGAACATCGACGGTAGATGCTAATCGTGGGTGGAGGTGAGGTCCTAGGTATATCGATCGCACCAGTGCTAAGAAATCGGCAGGGCCCTGAGCTGACTGAGGAGCATGTTACTCTCTGCGGAAGACGGAATGGAATGAGGGAACGAACCCAGTATTGATATATCTGCATACAGCACCGGCCCTCTGAGTCTTCCAAAAGTCCACGAGCGCCTGCAGGCACAGCCCTGATCTTCAGCCCCCATCCCCTTACTACCGACAATCGGACTCTTTGCTCACGAAGAGACGGCACCAGGGCATGGAGATGTCCAATTTCCAGTAGTGGTTATTGAGTCGGCCCCAGGAGACATGTAGCGCTCGTCGATGATAGATCGAGTCCAAATGCGTGGGAAGGGCAACTCGTCCGCCTTGCATGCCCAGGACGGGATCGTGATTCTCCCATAGCCTTCGTGGTGCAACGAAACGAGTTCTTCGAAGGAACAAGGTGTGTCGTATTTTGGACTCTTGGATGATGTTAGATAAGGGTTTCGACCTGAGAGTAGCAATAAAACCGATGGTGGAGAGGCAGGCACCAGAATTGGATACAGGGAGCCTAGGAACAATAGCCGTTGGAAATCAGGGATGAATGGGGGGAAGTGAAGTAGGGTTGAGCAGGGAAAGCAGGGGACATGTGAGTCAGAGCCGTCGATGTTTATTTGGATTTCGAAGGACCAGTGCGGGGGCTGAGCATCAAAAAATCAGTTTGGCAGCGTGTGACTTATATGGCAAATAGCTGCATACTGTTTGCATATCGATGTTGGAAGTGCCGCAGTTGAATCGGCGTGTTGCGAGATATCTGCGTGAAGGATGATAAGAGCTAGAGAAGAAAAGGCCGTCAGGGTGATGGCATACCGAGGCATAATTCGAGTGGAATCAATGGAGATACGGTCTCCACCGTCTGAAGCAGATCCTCAAGAAAATCATGGTCAATGGTCAGGACTCAGGGAGGGAAAGCTGGTGGGGAATCAAGGTCAACAATAGTTGAGCGGCTACTCTAATGGCTAACCATGCAGTTCTATGTGGCTTCCTCGCGTCTCAGGAGATCTTGGGTCGCAAACAAAGGGAGAATAAAAGGTTCCGGCCTAGGTGAGTTAACCGAACGAATGAAGCTGTCACTAGAGGTAGATTGTGCCACATAGCTGTCAGGGGTGTGGTTGAGGCGTTTAGGCAGCGGCTGTAATGTACTTATGCCGCTCTTCGTAAAGATGCACAGCATGACCAAGCGTACCACAGATCATACGAGTGGATGGCGTTGGAATATGGCTGGGAATCAGGATTGTGCTCGGAAGTCCTGGTGCCAGTTGTGTAAACGACAGGTTTTCGGAACAACGTCCAAATTGGGTCTTCTTATTGATAATTGGCGACGTGTCCTCGGAAATTTGTCTAGCTTGAGCACAGCCACGCAGCTAAAGTAGGCGGCAAGACCGAGGTTAAAATGGCATTTGTTCGCTTATTTCCGGCCTTGATCCGGATCTTATCTGCTGCTCGGCAGCACATATCCAGGCCTTTCGTCGTTATTTTCACCAGTTCCCAGTGACACAGTGGCCAAGAACACCCTATGAGCATGTTGCCTTTCTTTCACCTCTTGTGCACTAGTAGAGATACCGCGATATATTCCACATAATACAAGACTGATACACAGCA
>JABCKT010007028.1:0-10337 GCA_018858115.1 Tephrocybe rancida | reverse complement strand
TTTAACCAGGGCAGCGAAAACGACACGTACGAAGCCTTCAAATAGCTCTTATAAATCGCCCATTTGACACCCCCAACTTCACGATGCTCATCTTTAACCAATTTCCTCGGTTTCTTCCCCGCCTTCGCCTTCTTCACTTCTTCCTCGTCCCCGTCCGCATTCTCGCTGTCACTTGGAGTAGGAGCGAGCGCCTCCTGCTGTACCTCGGCCTCGGCTATCGTAACCGCCGAGTCATGCGTAAGCTCTTCGAGCACGCCCTGTGCACGGAGGTCTTTAATAGTGCCCTGTGTATCGATCCGTCCATCCAACATCCGCACGAGGTAGTGCGCTGCGGGGAGCACCAGATCCACATGATGCGTCACCAGAATCTGCACATCACCAAAGGTCAATACCTCAAGCCTAATGTGGTAGCCAGAAAAAAATAAACATACCACAGTCCTCCCTTCAAGCAACCCCCCTTTTAACAAATTATCCACAATCCACCCCGCAGTCCCACTATCCACCGCACTAAGCGGGTCATCCAGAAGCACATACCTAGCACGGCTATACACCGCCCGTGCCAGGGCCACCCTTGCTTTCTGTCCACCACTCAAACTCACGCCCCTCGCACCAATCTCCGTCAGGTCCCCGTCTTCAAGCACATCCAAATCCGTACGGAGTGCACACGCATCGAGGACGGCATCGTACCGCGCAGAATCGAAGGGAGCGCCGAAAAGGATGTTGTCCCGGATGGACTGGTGACGCAACCAGGGGGCCTGGGCGGCATAGGAGAGGGAGTAGGAGTGGCCATGAGAGTGGGAATCGAGTTTGGAGGGTGATTTGGACATGATGAGCTTGCCTGGGGGGGTGCTGGGGATGAGGGACATTTCGCCAAGGAGAGCCATCTACGTCTGATTAGTTTCTGGTCATTGTGGAGGAGAAGAGAGGGCGTACGAGGAGGGCAGTCTTTCCTGAAGCTGTAGGGCCCGTGATCACGGACAGCTCGCCTTCAGGGAACAGCACATTGATGTCCCTCAGCTCGAAGCGATGGTCCATATCCACCTCGGGTGCCGCGGTATCGCTCATGCCTTCACCAAGCAATACTTGTGTCTCACCCTCTACGATGGTTGCGGTCTCATCCACGCTCGGGCTCGTCTTCCCGTCCTTGTCCTTGCCCTTGTCGGCGCCCTCTGGGTCGGCTTTGGGAACCTCGACCTCATTCCACTTGAATGATCCGTTCTCGATGCCTAGGCCTTCCTCATCAGCATTGTTCGCAGAAGGAGCCTCAGTAGTCGGTTGAGCCGCGTCCTTCTTGAGCGAAGAGACCTGCTCGCTGACTTCGTCTTCGTCGAGGTACACCGCGATACGGTTGAGTGCGACGCCCGTCTATCGTTGTACGATTTGTGAGTATGTAAAGGAGAGACGGAAGGGACAAGGCACGGTACCTGGAGAATCTGGACGATCCAGGTCGGGATGACGTTCAGTGGTGCGCGGACCATGTTGAACAATGCAATTGCCTAAGACATCGAATGAGTATATGAAGCACTTCAAATGAAAAAACGGTAGTTGTCTCACCGTGAACGCAGTAGAGATGGTCAACTCATTTCCTTGCATCACGTACGCAAAGAACGAAATAATAGAAATCAATATCGGTGCCGACGTCCACAGCAGCGAAAACGCCACTGAGTTCACCCGCGCTATCGTCATCGTCAGCGCAAAATATCACAAATTAACAGAGAACCGCTCAAACATACCCTTAACCATCCACCTCATCTCCTCCGCCCTCATCTCCATAACCCTCTCCACCCACTTCCCCTCCCACGCAAAGAACTTGATAAACTTGACCGCGCCCATCATCTCGCTCAGCACCCCCATCCTGCGGTCCCTAGCCCCAAGTAAGCCCTTCTGGATGCGAATACTCCGGCGCGCGATATACGAATTCAGCGGCCACCCAAGGAGTAGGACGAAGAAACCTGCGAACGCAGCGAGGCCGAGGAGGTTGTACAGGAATAGCGAGGCGAGGATAATTTCGAAAGGGGCGCCGTAAATAAAGTACGATGCCGAGACGGTCATGGACACCCTATTTGCGTCACCAGCCATAAGATTGACGATCTTGCCGACGTCCGCGCCGGCCTTAGCCTCGTCGCTCTTCTCCTCGTCCTTCTTGCTCTTGCTCTTGCTCTTGCTCTTCCCGTGCTTGTCAGCTGTCTCCGTCTCCGCCTTCTTCTTCTCCCGATCGACGATGCCAGAGAAGTCCTTGCGCTTGAGGGCCTTGTCGTAGATGCTTGCCATCAGCTCGGAGCGGATGCGTGTTGCGGCGCGCCGGCCGAACCATAAGTGTTGTACGTCTGCCTGTGACTTACATAGGGAGCAAACAAAGGCGAGGACAGCGTAAATGTAAGCCTGGGCACGGCTCTCGGATGTCGGTGAGGTGAGGTCGATTGCATCGAGAATACGTCTGGAGGGTGTTCAGTATAGGCAAGAATATGCAAAGTATAAAGGTACAACAAAGGCCAGATGCCAGGGGATGCCAATTCATCGTTGGAAAGGTCAAATCAGTCTCCTCAGAAGAGGAACATGAAATGACAAAAACACTCCTCTGCAATCACCCACAACACAAAGGCTTCGTACTGACTCCCCAAGTCAAACAAAAAAAGAAGAAAAAAGAAAGAAAGAGAAGTGAGAAATGAGGCGGAAACCAGCCAATACCCCACGAAAGCAAACAGGAAAAAAGGCAAACGACACGCTGTAGCAAGTAAGGAGATATAGACACGTACTTGAGGAAGAACGGGCCAGCATAATTGAAGCACACGCTAACGAGCGTGAGAGAAAAGTCGAGGAACAAATCGAGCGAGTTCGCTGTGAATAGTTTGCGGAGGAGGGTGGTTTGCCTGCAAAAGAATGAATGACGTCAGTTTAACACCACTCGACAAGAAGAAAATAGGAGAAAATATTCAAGAAGACGAGGCAGAGCTGACAAAGCAGCGAGCCAACTTTCTTTTTATGAACGGTTCCTATTGGAAAGTTCAAAATGAAATGAACCACCGGAAAGTGAAATGTTCCCAATCTGGAAACGACAAATGCGACTAGAAAGAAAGACTTACGGGAGAGTAACGAATTTGATGAAAATAGAACGCGACTGTAATGTCGGACTCAACGCCCAAACGTCCTTCTCATTAAGCGTCGTATACCGTCCTCTATGAACAAGTGGGTACACCCAAGAAAATGTGATCCACCCAAACAGCGACGTATAATCTTCCGGCGAAACCGACAGCCCCTTTACACCCAAAACACACATCATTAGCTTGAACCCACAACACCACAAGAAAATGCATCAAACTCACAATCTCCTCTTCCTTCACGGTCCTCCCAGGGAGTGCCAGCGGCATCCCGAGCACCACACCCAACACACCCGTCGTCACCACGAGATTAGCCCATAGCGCTACGAACACACCCACACTGGGCCACTCATCCCCAAATACGCCATGGTCATAGAACACGCCCCCGAGCTGGAGTAGCGCACCGATGAATAGGGCGGAGTATACCGCGAAGAGGTCGTACGGGACCGTCCGCGTGGGTCTTACGACGGGTCTGAGGATGGTGTAGAGCCACGAGAGGGCGAGGAGGATGCTGATAAAGGGTTCGTTTAAAGGTGCCGAGGTGATGAGAAGGTACGAGGCCTGTGCAAGGTGTGTTAGGGCCTCGAGTTGGCCGACGGTAACAAAGAGGATGCCCCGCCAAAGAGGCTTCGGGGGCGTGCTGGGTTTTATGGGCTCGACGTCGGAGGATGGGTCGGATGGTGCGAGCGCCTCAGCTTCGGAGAGTGTTAGGTATGTTTTGAGTAGTGCTGGTGTCGATATGGGGAGGGGCAACGAGAAGAAAGTGAGGGTGAAGACTAGGATGAAGGGGAGTAAGGCACTCCATGCTGCGCGCACGCAGGACGAGTGGAAATCAAATGGCCCGTCCTCGGAACCACACAACAGCTGCACCATCGCAGTATCAAGTTGAACCGTAGTCGTTGTCGTTCGTGTGCACGAGGCAACTTGTAGTAATCAACCCTGCAACGAATCTTAACCGCGTCTGATGCACAGCCACACGGTACAGTTTCCGATTTGTAATGCAGGTACATATTTCTGTTGGCATATCCTATTTATAGTAGGCGTGGACCATATGCTTCGAGTCATGCTTCTTCGTTGCTCTGCAGCTAGACGATAGTGGGGCATGATGAAAGAGAGGTAAAAATAGGTGGCCATGAGGATTCATTTCGACGACGTGTGAGTATGCCAGAGGGATGTGCCTTGAACCCCATCGACGGGAATGACTTGGGAATGACCAAGTTATTAGACCTACAATCTCATTTACCTCTCCACTGTTTACCCTGTCAATGTTTGAAATAACTAGTAAGTTACACGCAATACTATTTTTACCTTCTTCCCAATTTCTCGTGTGAGTCGAACAAGCAACCAGCAAAATATATAGTGGCAGCACAAGCCACATTTAAGGCTGCCTGAGACTGGTCTATAAGTCCTTATAGACGTGATCTGACTGGCAATGTCCATCCGGCTGTTTGACCATTAATAAGTCGCTGATAAGGGTCTAGAAAATTTCACCAGCCAGACGTGAGCTCATCAACACATGTAAAATATAGCCATTAAAAGGCCTTCCCATATCTTCATCGTCATTCTCAGTTGATATTAACTTCACAACGTGCTTTCTTCCAGCAGCCATCGAACCTTGTCCCATGCCTCACTCCACCTCCACTCACCACTATTGTCCTCAGTACACACATACTTGAGGTTCGGGAACATCTGGACCAAACAGCGAAAAACGGCGCCTGGCGCAGTAATTGGCGACATTGGCTCAAAGTCAAGTTCTGAAATCAACAGGTTCCGCACTCCTGGCGTGAGGAGCGCAGGATCAAACGGCTCTGCGTCGATAGGGAACCCTATTTCGAATAATTTCGGGCAATACTGAAGTAGCGGAAGTAGTCCAGCCAGTGTGATATTTGGAGTGGCGTTCTGGAAGGCAGGTGTTAGCCTTAACTGTTCAAGTTGAGGCCAGGCTACAGCCGCGTCCGCAATCCAGGGGTCATCCAATTCGGTTAGGTGTCCAAATGTGAGATGGAGGAACGTTATTTTCCTAAACGCGAATAAAGGTCGTAATAAGTCTGCCATGGGAGGCGGTGGTCCGGCAGTCGTGTCGACATGGCGGTCGGACAAAATGAGAGTTGTGAGGGATGAAACACATGGATGGTTAGTTAATGCTCGTGTGAATGGCGTCAAGTCGCGTTGACGTAGCTCGTGAGGCTCAGTGACGATCTCGAGATACGCGAAGGGCCGCTGGAGCAAAGTAAGGAACTTCGCGGCTCCCCACCACGAGGGCGAAGTAAATGATATCTTTTGCAAAGACTTGAACCGGCCTTCGAATGCAGCGTGAAAACCCGAGGTCGAGAGGGTCGGAAGTTTAATTGTACCGTGAGTGCATTCTTTCAGGGAAGGCAACGCTCCAAGGCACTCTGTGGCGCGTAGGGAATTGAACAATCCAGGAACCTCGAGGTATTCTAGATGGTGCAAGTGACAAACAACATCCTGCATTTCTTTGAGGCTTGGAGGATCGAATGTTTCCAATTGCGTGAGATCGGTATATCGGAAGTGTAGGCGGCGAAGATTTGAACAAAGGCGTCCAACAGAGAGTAAAATGCTTCTGGTGCTGGAGGGCGTAGGGTGTGGGCCAAGGTCGAGTTCTCTCATACCCACTCCCAAGAAAAATGATATGTAGGGGATAGAGTTTACGACGAATCTGTCAGAGCCCCAGGTTGCTAGAGCTTGAAGATTTGGTAGGAGAAGGTGCATCGGTCGATAGGCGGTTAACGCAGCAACTACGTTTTCATGCACGGCGACAGGGATACTTGGACTGCCTGAAAGCTTCAAATTCCGAATCTTTCGTCCATAATATTCGAAGCGAGTCCAATCGGTGTCTCGAATTTCCCTGAGAAACTGACTGATGTTCAGAATTTGAATACTGTCGAGAAACAAGACTGAGCATACCACCGTGCATAGCGCGACAGTCCTAACAAAGCCCTCAATGAACCACTGCCTTTCAACATGCCAAAGATCAGCAGGCATCACCCTAATCAAATTGTCCAGTGTGTTCTGCTCCCGCCATAGTGCATCAAGTGCGGGTTCTTATTATACAATTTCAGCTCTGGCCTGATTTTCAGGCACACCATTCAAGACTGTGACCCACCTTTAAATGCCTGACATGTCTGGGCAAGGTTGAATTGAGACGACTGTTTCACATGAGTAACAATCAAAGACCGAATCTCCAAAATGGCTAGACACGAATGCATTAGAGGTGTAAGTGGAGGTGTGCAGTGACCCATGACGGTTACCACGCAAGAAACTTACCGACGTGATGATTGATCCGAAATCAGCAATGACCCATTTGGCCAACGTCCTATGTGGCACATGCAAAAGTAGTAAGTATGGTGGGGTGTAAGGTGGGTGACATTGTTTATTCGTTATGAGTATTCTACTGATAAGCGCATAGTAGATTCGGAGGAAACCCATGATGCCTGCTCAGAATTTCCAACCCAACGGTTATTTCCCGAGTAGTCATAAGCAAATGCTGTATGCCACAGTGGCTACCAATCCAGCCTTGGCACTTGCTCCAGCCTACCCTTACGTCATACATCTACCTGCCACCGGCTTTCATGCAACAGCCACCTAACCTTTTCCCATGCTCCACTCCCTTCCTCATCAACGCCAGTGTGTACATCGACATCCTCAATGTTCGGGAACATGTGGACCAAACAACGAAAAACGGCTCCTGGCTCAGTGATTGGAGACTTCGACTCGAAGACAGGGTAATTAACCCACAGGTTTCGCACTCCTGGCGTGAGGAGCGCAGGATCAAAAGGCTCTGCGACAATAGCCAACCCGATCTCGAATAAGTTTGGGCAATGCTGGAGTAGCGGAAATAAACCAGCCAATGTGATATTGGGAGTGGCGTTGTCTGATGCAGGTTTCATTCTCAAACTCTCGAGCTGAGGCCAAGCTTCAGCTGCATCCACAATCCAAGAATTGTCAAGTTGTGTCAAGAGACCGAAGGTGAGATCGACAGATGCCAGTCTCCTGAGCGCAAACAATGGCCGTAGTAATTCTGCCATCGAACCCGGGGGCCCGTTACCAACTGTGTCACTGCGCCCTTCGGACAAGGTTAAAGCCGCCAACGATGAGAGGCATGGGTGAATAGTTAAGACTCGAGTGAACTGCGCGAAGTTTCCTTGAAGTAGCGAGGCTCCCGGCTCGGTGAGGATATCGAGAGCCGTGAAGGGCCGCTGGAGCAATGTCAGCGATTGCGCTGCCCTCCCCCAGGTCGAAGAAAGCGACAAAGTCTCCAGAGACACGAACCGGCCTTCGAGTGCAGCATTAAATTCGGCCGAGTCCATTGGAAGCTTCATTTTACTGCATTGTTTGAGTAAAGGGAGGCTTCCAAGGCTCTCAATCGCGCGTGGGGAGTCAAACACTTCGGGAAATTCGACGTATTTTAGATGGCGTGAGCGACACACGGCATCTTGGAGCTCATGATTCCTAAAAACTGAAGGATAGGGGTCCAATACACTGCCGAGTATTTCTAGGCATCGTAGATTCGGACATAGGCGCCCTACAGCAACCAAAAGACCTTCTCTGATGCTTGTGGGTACTATAGCCCATGCATCAATCGTGATTCTTTTTATGCAGGGTCCCAAGAAGGGTTGGATATGAGGAATGGAATCCATCGTGAATTTGTCGGGTTGCGCGATGCTTAAACTCTGGAGATTCGGGAGGAGAGGGTGTACTGGCCGATAGCCTATCAGAGCTGCAACGACGTTTGCGTCTACGCCAGTCCCAAAGGAACCCATGACGCGGATTTTCCGTGCATAATATTCAAAGCGAGCCCAATCTGTTTCCCGAATTGGCCTGCGAAACTGAGCGTGGTTCAGAACCTGCAAATAATTTAATAGGAGAACAACAGGCATACCACCACGACAGCGGTTCTGAAGTTTGGGTTGAAGTTTGGCATCTCTTCAACTGCCCAAAGATCGCTCGGCATTATCTTTATCAAGTTTCCCAGTGTTCCTTGCTCACTCCACAGTGCATCGAGTGCAGGTTCTTAACGGTGCATGAGCCAAATTTTGCCGTGTACTAGCCGATTGAACATACCTGTGAAAGCCCGGCATGTCCGAGCAAGATTGAACTGAGATGATTGTTCCGCGTGAGGAAAAATCAAAGACTGAATTTCCATAATGGCCAGGCAGGGATGCATCGCGCTCAAAAAAAAGGAGGTCCGGGTTGTAGTTGAAACTTGAGAGACAAACTGGGCGGAAGTAGTTTCGAAAGTCATTGATGAATTTGATCCGACAGTAAAAATATGACGTCACATCGAGAGATAACCAACTTGACAAGTCAACGCAAAGCGATGTAAGGTTTGTGTAGGGATCCGTTACAATTCAGCTGCTTCTGATAATACAATGCTGTCTATCCTGTCCTTATGTTGTCAGATGGAATCCGTCCTCGTCTTCTCTAAGAGTCATGGCATGCCCTGAAGTGTAATGGACGAAAACATGATAAAGAGATTGTTTATCGTCCTCGCCAAGCGGAATATTGCGATTGAGTCGAAAACCTTGCCAAACGTAGACGGACTGCGCCACTACCGCCGCCATCACCAGCAGACCAACCTTCGGATACGAGCACCAGACGATTACGAGAAATGCGATGAAGACGCCGACAAGTTCCTTGGAGACTTCGGTCCAGAAGACGTATCGGTATATTCCTCGGGGAGACGTGACAAAACCAAGGCCAAATACGACGGTTTCGAGCTGGGCAGGGAAGAGAAGGATGCTGGCTCCGGCGATGACACACCAAGGCAGGAAAATAAGGACACGAAGAGCAATCGGAAACAATGTACGGAGAGCAAGTTGTTGAAGAGAGCTAAAACAGTCGGTTGCACGACTGAGGTCGTCAAGAGAGGGAGCCTGATGGGCGAATGGAAGCAGGGACAAGATGTCTTTCGTAACTTGTTCGGTTTTTACCGATTGGGGGCTTGAGATGTCGAGTTCTACTGTGAGCTAGTGGGGTGCTTCAGCGAAGAAGAAAAAAAGAAATTGTTCGCTTTGACGCTGACCTTCTTATCCAAAGATATCGTCGTCTCTGATAGCTTGGTCTCTTCGAGGGGCTCTGGGGGGTTGCAAGCCTGGAGAAGGATGTTTTTCATAACTTGTCCTGAGTTTTCCAGTTGGCGGTTTAAAATATCGAGTTCTGCAGCGAGCTAGTGGGATATTTCAGCAAAAGAAAAAAGCCACGATGTGGTCTTAACGCTGACCTTCTTATCCGAAGATATCGTCTTCTCCAATGACGTATTCTCTTCGAGAGTCTTTGGGGCATCACAAGCCTGGAGTTCTGACGATCCGGATGCGGAAGCTTCTCCTGCGAATGGCTAAGAATTTTTGTCAGTATTATACAATGTTTAAAGCATGGTGTCATATACAGCGTGTTGGTTCAGCTCTGGGCTTTCCCCAGGAATGTTGAGAGGACGATTCGGTTGACTGTAAATACTCTGCGAGTGCTCTTCATGAACCTAACGACAGACTGAACGAACAGTTTGAAAGCCTTACTCCAGCACGAGGGCGAGAAACAGGTGCTTCGAACGAGTCTACTTGCATGTCGACATTGATAGGAAGCTGCTCCAAAGATGGCGAGGGAGTAGGAGCGCTTCGAGTGGGGGTCGCAACCATTAACTATGGCGCAGCACTTAGCAAAACCTCCGGGGTAATTTGGGCCATACACGCTCTACGCACCTTTGCATTATCTTGGCCCATTGACTTTGAGAGCGCGTGTTCATCGATTCCTCCCGCTTTTGGATCGATTATATAGTCTTCCGACGCGTCATCTTGAGATATGAGAGGTTTTACGACAAGGCGTTGCTCTATTCCAGAGAATAAAATGACATCCTCGTCGACAGGCGTGGTGAGTGTAGAACCGAAGGGAGACTCGTCGGTTCGATCTGAGTCGACACGTTCAATCAACGTATGAGAACCGAGAGGCTATAGAGGCACTCTATGAAGTGACACGTCATTTTTATATCAATAGGACTTACATGGCCTTCCGGTACTGCAGTCGTCGTCGACATCGTTGAAGTCGTCAGGAACAAGCTTGCCCCAAGCCTGGCCTCGGCTATCAATGCTGTCGGAGCTCAATTCAGGCGGCATTCACCGAAATGCTGAACTCGAGTCTTACCTTCAGCATCTACAAAACATACGCCCCCGTAAAAGGTCAATAACCGACCATAAACGGGCTACCTGATCCCACCTGAGGCAC
>JABCKT010007027.1:0-10347 GCA_018858115.1 Tephrocybe rancida | reverse complement strand
GCCTCAAGATGACCATGCCCTGGTCAAGCTGGCCTAATTATGCTTTCGAGCACAAGCTGTGCTTGATAGAGTGGCCGATGGATGCTCGCCTGCCTGATGGGGCTTATTACGACTTCAAGGACACATCCAATGACCTTAAACAAGTTTAAATCAACCTCAGCAACCAAAGGCACTCTGTGGATCATTTAGATGAAGATGCTATTCAAATCATGTCATGGAAAGAAGGTAAGTTTTTTTTTTCACATTATGCCAATGCTCGCAATGCCCTCTCGTCAAGAGTACCAGCCATAAATGCCTCATCACTATCAAGGACTCAGCCAAGTTCATCAATGAGCTTCCAGAGTCCAAAGGCCTGGCTGTAACAATGCTCAAGAAGCAGAAGGGGGCTCCAAAGAAAAAGGTCAAGTGTAATAATGCCATACTGCCTCGCAACCCCCACAACTATCCAAACAACCCGAATCATGCCAAGGCCCAGGCCAATCATGATAAATGGCGCACATCAGGAAGCAATGATGACCGTGCCAGCAAGCGGCTTCGTGCGTCAATGATATCCAGTGACAACACCAATGATGAGGAGAGAGCACTTGAGGAAAAGCTGAGGCAGATTCGGAAGTCGAAAAAGAATGCGACAAAGAAGTAGCTCACTGCCGCATAGTCTTTTTATTTATTTACATCTTCTTTACAACAAATAACTTTTATTTGACTATGTTTCATGAATTAACTTAAGAGAAAAAGATCTTCCTGCCACAGAACTCCGTTCGATGCAACCTTTCCCTCAACCTGTGCTTCAAGAAAGTTCCTCAACCTCTCAAGGACCTTTAATTGTCTGCATTTGATTAACTGGAGAGCAAAAGGTCTTCCTGCCATAGAACTCCATTCGACACATTAATTAACATATATACCAATAGTTAGCTAAGTTTAAGTGGTTGTGACCAAATGCACATGGTCACAACCAAAGGCACATGGCTGCGACCACAGAAACAAAAAGGCGGGACCATGTGGTCATGACCATGGAAAGATGGTCGCGACCATGGTCTTGGGGCCTTTAAGGTAGATTACTTAGGTGTAGTAACTACCCTATATAGGTACCCGGGGGGGTTGCCTGAAGTGGTTGACAAGGACCCTGGGGTGCAGGGTGGTATGGGATATAGGCAAAGGAGGGAGGGAGCAGAAGCGCTCACTCATCATGCCCTATGCCAGATGTTTTGGGATGACTTCATCAATGAACTCTTTGCCATGAGTGTCATTTTCGAGAGCCATTGTTCAGTATTGTTGTTGTTGGGTGCCGTTGTGGAAGTGAGGGTGAAGACAATTCAGATGCTATCTGTATCTAGAACACGTAGTGCCATTTCTGTCACTTCCTCAATGGTTTATAACATTATGTTCCGTCCTCCAGGTTTGCCTCACAGTGCCTACACCAATATACTATGATTTCTCTATTATACCTGCCACTGATGTCTGTTACCAGTACACTTTGGGGAGAGGAACAATATGCATATGGGTTTTTGGCTTAGGAATGAATCACCTTACTATATGCACCTGTGGCTATATCATTGAATTGACATTTCAGGAGGAAAGGATCAACCTATGTACAGGAACAAATATGATCTTGTCATAAATGTGTTTGAAGCTGTCAAAGCCCCAGCATTAAAAATTCAAGTCACAGTCCACACCAATTACACATCCTGAGGGGCCTCTGATATTGTTTGTAATTCAATAACTGAGTCTGTGATTTGTTTCATGGAAAATGGCCCATTTATAATTGAAATTATCAGTATCAGGTAGACCGCCTGCCGCTTGTCAGTCAAAGACACACTGTGGATGATGCACCACCGCTCACAGATAACACATTATAGCTAGCCACAACCACAAAGTAAGCATCAGTCGTGGCCTCGCTGCTGGAGACTAGAGCCATTACAATAAATACTACCTGCAAGATGATACCCTAGTCAGTGGCTTGTAACACAATGCAGGTATATATCATTGATACACACCTGAATGGTGGCATACATTACTCCAGACTCTGCGAGCAGCAGTAAGATGCACCACACTTTGAAGTGATGTCGATGTCTGCCCATTTTCCGTAAGAATTTCAGGTTATTCCTGGTGAGACCTTTGTGAGTTATTCTCAGCTATGTAAACAAATTACTCAAACTTTACCAGAGAATATACCCTATGATTGTTGTTGAAAACAGGTTTGTTGCCAATGGAAGAGTGTAGGAGGAGATATTAAGAGCAATATCCATTTGGTCAGTTATGAATTGTGTCGACGCCAAGTTTGTGTGGACTGCCTCATATACAAGCATGGCCAATGTCACACCTAGGATAAATATTTAGTGTAGGTCACTTGGTATGAAGTAGAGAACACAATGTACCAAAGGAAGCTCCCCATAGTACAATGGAGAGATACAAAGCCAATCTCTTTTTCCCGGAGATGGCCCAAGCTCGCCAAATAACAATCCCGTCATTGAGTATTGGCTGAATAAAATAGAGTTGCAGCAATAGTTAGGTAATCCATAATTATAGAGGAACTTGCTCACTGGCAAAAATTGGAGCCACCCAGAAGCCACAGCTAGTCGAGCATTATCACTGTTGAAATGTACTATTATATTCCAGATGTTACTGCTAGATAGGAGGATAATGAATAGAACTAGTTCCGAGATGACCAAGCTCAGAGCTGTGGTCATACCAAGGAAACTGATTGAGGCCACACAGATCGTCACCCAAGAGATAGCTGATTTTTGCTGTTTTCTAATGACATAGGCTTGAGGGGATTTGTGTTTGAACAGCTCAGTGTACATACTGAATGAGGGAGTGGATGACAATGACGGAAAGTGGTGCAAAAATACCTACAAGGACATATCAGTATATGCAGGTGGATCCTGTCTTTCTTCAAACCCACCATAGCCAAGATAGAAAGGGATCCTGGGAAATGCGTGCTGGATCAAAGCTTGGCCAATGGACTGGAGTAACAAGCGGTCTTCGGGTGTCATGATGAGGGCAACAGTACAACGAATGGTAATATTGGCAATTATGACACAATCCTACTCAACTTATATACAATAGTGTGTGCAGCCCTAAATTTAGGCTAGTTGAAAGAAGGGCCACCCACGAAGACGTCAGAGGAGATACTCCCGCAACCAAGACAGGTATTATTCTTGACCAAATTTGGTATGATGTATTGTGTATTTCGCTCGTTCTGTAAGCGTCTTCTACAATCATCGTCATACACTACTCGATGAAACCCCAAAGCAGCATACTTTCTCAGCGTCGTTCATAGTAGTTACAGGGGTACAAAGGCAATAGTGTTTCGATTCATGGCCTCAGTTGCCGTTACTCCACTAAAACACGTCGAACCTTGATATATATGGCTTGTACTCAAGTGCGATAGAATGCAGGGGAAAAGGG
The DNA here is from genome assembly GCA_018858115.1 of Tephrocybe rancida. Classification (NCBI taxonomy): domain Eukaryota; kingdom Fungi; phylum Basidiomycota; class Agaricomycetes; order Agaricales; family Lyophyllaceae; genus Tephrocybe; species Tephrocybe rancida. The sequence continues at coordinate 6,939 of JABCKT010007027.1, read as the reverse complement.
GGAGATGTGCCAGAGAAGAGAGTTCTTGATGATGGAGTGACAAGATAATCACTGTACAGTTGGAGCATATGATTTATTGAACTGCTGGCTGAGATTGACAGCAATTGAGATAGAGCAGACGGCGCGAGAGTGACTATTATAGTTCGTTCATGCAGAATCAAAACATCACGGGGGTGATTGGAGCTACCACTGAGTCGTACATGGAATAGCGCTCGAATGATGTTTCGTTAGCCTAAACAGAGACTCGAAACAGTTCGTACTCGAGCGCCATACTAGCTCACCCGGGAGACTTTCAGCACCGATGATTGTAGCGGTCCTAACTCAAGGATCTGACAGTAGGGTTGAGAATCTTGAGTGAAGTTGATAGTTTTTGCCTCATTTGAGCCGTGTTTCTGTGAGCACAGAATCCACCGATCATGAGTGGGGATTACTTATCCACACAGACATTTGATGCAGTAGAGGGAAGTACGTACTCCAGTTCAACTCCAGTTGAGGGTATACGGCAATGTATGTGGCCTTATCGACAGGCGAGTCTGGGACATGTGTGGAAGACGGGTGTCAGGCGAGTGATTCAGTTGAAGGTCAAGCAGTGAAGGCCGTACAGTGGCGAGCAGGGAATGCTAAACATATTCAATCAATGGCAACTTATTCTCGATATCGTTGTCGGAAATGAAAATCTTGTGCTGGGTGCACTCCATACAAATGGAAATAGGAAAATGCTTGTCGTTGAAGGAATCGATAACGTCGGCTCACTCAGAATTGCTGATCGGAGGTGGAGAATTTAAAACGGGATAAGATATGAGTTGTGACAGATGTGACCCCAGTCACAACTTGTGCATCCTTTTCTCCAACCTTGCTCCAATCACCGTACAACGTTTGTATAGACCCCACAATATATATGACAATCTCCACGTGTCAGACGCGCTTATGAATGTCGATGGATAGGCAACAGATTAGCGTCAAAGCCGGGATATCGTAGCTAGCGGTGGGCTCTACAGGTGCGGGTGTGTATTGTCTACTTTCTTTCGAGTCGCCAATGGATGATCTGAACAGCAAATGCAGGTCCTTTCCAACATCCCACGTCGCACTCAATACCAATCAAAATCCGCCTGTGACCAGACACGTTACGATATCCTTCCCCACCTCCAATTGTCACCCTTTCTCTAGCCCATGATCCACGCTGTGAATTGTTAAGCTCTCAGATTCTCGAATCCAGTGCTCGCCGATGTCAGGCCACTCTCGACCATCCTGCTCCATTGCGGACGCCTTCTAGTTCCACCCTATGGGCCTCCCGCCCTTAGTCCACCCTGCAGCCCCGAGCTCAAGCTTCTCTTGGGTCAGGCTATACCCATCTTCACGACCCAGACGTGTCTCTGAGCTCAGTCCCCCACCATCGCCACCTGATCCTCGCCATACCTGGACTTCCATTGTTTGTCGGCTTACACCCTAACCATAAGACTTTCGCACGCGGAGCATGGACACCTGCCCAACCATAATGTTGTCCCTGCCTTTGTCACTTTTGCCCTTCTCTTGCCCACCTGGATTGCGCACTGGCTGTGGACGCCTTTCAACCGTTATGTTCCATTGATGAGATGCAATCGCGCGTCTGAGCCCGACCACCCTGCCCACGCACTGCCCACCCTCCACCCCCCAGACCCCCACACCTCGGTATACCGCACCCAACCCAGCTGCTCTTCTATACAATCGCTATCATGCCTTCCCCCGTGTACAGCTGTCAAAGTTTTTCGTAGAGCGTCGGCTACATATCACACTGCGACACCCCCTCCTACCGACCTCAACCTAGCTATAGCCAAGTCCTACTCCCACCTGTCCCACCTCTTTGAACCCTTCTACTTCTCGCCCCTGCCGTCGAAGAGTCCACAGCATCAGTGCACTAAACTGAATGAATATCTGTCAGTTCGGGCTAGGGATGAGTGTGATGGGGCCACACCATTGTAACCACCAAACATCAGATATTCCTCCACCCTCAGTTATGGTCCCTGACCCTTCTGTGGAGGCGTGTCTCTCGCCACTGAGCCCGTTCTCTCCCGTCCACCCTCACCGACACCCCACATGGCCACCGCCGCACCTCTCCTGCGGCGACGAGCCACCTCACTACAATACCTGTATAAAACGTCAAACCGGGTGGATAGTGATTTTTGAATGGGAGGACCGGATGTTAGGCGGGAGTCGTCCACGATTGGCGAATACGAGTGGAGGTTAAGTGAAATTCTTTATACATCATCGAGTCTCGACACCAAATACCTCCGCCTATTTCGACCACATCTCCTCCTCCTCCACCGTCGCTCCAGCGCCCCACATTGTCGCGGGGGCACTTCTCTACGGTCACTACAATACATGCTTGAAGCTGCTCAGGTGCGTAGTTGGCAAGTACAAATGGGAGAAAAGGGTGTTAGGCGGGGAATTGAGGATGATCCGCGAATATGAGGGAAGATCATTCACTGGGCCCGAGGATCTTTATCAAGTTTCTCATTGCAATTCAACAAACCAAATCCGCTCGTGAAATCAGCGTTTCGCGACCTCTCCGCCTCGAATCTTAATCCTCCACTGACACGTATAAGCCTCGCTGGTTCCCAAACCCGACCTCCCAATTCCACCCCACCGCGAGCGAGCCTGTCGTCCTGTGGCTCCGTCCCACCGCACTTCCTCGGAGTAGGAATACTCCGTTATGTCGAGGAGATTGCATGCGGGTGCACTGGTCGTTTGAGATTCAGGCTTTGAAAATGAGCTTGGGGTACCCTCCTTCGGTGTGACGAGGTTCATGATCCATTCTTGGCTCTGATGGTCAAGAGTGGACGACCTTTTCTTTTCTCTTATATCTTATATTGTCGTTGCCCTTTGGTGCTTGTTGTCACACATCCGGGCGTTATGAGTAGAATGACATGGATGGTTTTATGCAAGGCATTGTCTACATGACGCCAGTGAGGCCTACATTAGCACTGTTATCGGCGTACACATTGATATAGAGCATGCCCTTATACGTCGCTGGCACCCTTGGCCCGACCATTGGGCAGTCGCACGGTCGCTGTTCGGGACAGGCTACATGTGCAGTGGATTGAGAACGTAATCAGCGATATCACTGCCTTTGTTCCTCCTCCGGCGTGTCAAAAGGTACCTATCTATTGGGTAAGCGCCTATATGGGTGTCGTTTACGAGGTCCCATAAAGCTTGACCATGTGCCACATTTGATCCCCTCCTATTCTATCCCGCTCGACATGACCAAGCCCCCGTACTTCAAATTACAGGTGTGCTACTTCCCTCCATATTTTTCCCGCGCACATTGCTACATCGAGTCAGATGGGATGATCATACTTTTACAATGACAAAATAAAATTGTAACTCGCTGTCGAACTTGCAGTGCCCGTAACTAAAATAAATCATGGACCCGGAAAATCGGGACCAGGAGATGATTCAAAAAAAAACGAAAATTGTGCTTGCACTCTTGCCATGAGTGGACTTTGGGCCTGGAAGTGGGTGGAATTTGGTCAAGATTGCCTCTGTCAAACGATGGTCTCCACGGTATTCATCAACAGAGATAAGATCGATAAGATTTACAATTGTTTGTCCTCCGACAAGCCCGACCCCCGATGAGTTTTAGTGGTTGTCCTTCAAACATGGCAAGATCATGGTCGGGGCCCCATGAATATAGACCAGCGGTTTCTGCTCTGAAGGGATCATAATATATGGCAGTATAATTGTCTATCCTCTCGCTTTGGTGAGTTGTTTTGGTCTGGATCCTAGCTTCCTCTTTGCTGACAATTTGGGCGCAGACATCGGGGTTGACGGTACCAGTCAATCAAGGTCTTTGTCCACTGGCACTTCACAAGCGGAAGACCTCGTGCTTCAGTGTGCTCCCAACTATTTGCCCACCGCCCGCCTCCAAACCTTGACATCACTGGAGAAAAGGATGTAGGGATGCTACACTGGGCCTTTGTGCTCCCCAGTCCCAGGTGCATCATCACCACATAACTGCTGTTTCCCTTTGCTAACGCTTTCTCAAGCATGACGCGCGAGTGCGTGTCCTTGACCTGTTTGGTACTCCACCACACCTCGCTGCCGCGGTCTATCTCTGAACATCCATCCTCGTCATCTGCCACGCGCCCTACGCTATGCGTGCCCCACTTCAACTCCGGCGTGCACCTGAGCTCAACGACTTGATGTGTCTCAATTCCCTTTGCCCCTCGGTCTCCTACCCGTCCCTTGACGCTCCTCCTGCAGACCATACACCCTTTGAGATGAGACCTGCAGAGAGAAGCTGGTTGTTGCCTGCGCTTGTGCCGAGGAGCGAAATTCACATTTTAATGTGCTCAAGGTCTCGGTTCGCTGATTATGGTTGGTCGAGCGTCGTTCTTGTCGAGAGTCGCTGTCGTTGGGGGTCCTCTCCGTTGATGCACCTCGTCGCCGAGGCATGCTAATTTGTCATCATTCGAGCTCGTCGCCGTCACCAACCTTATCCTCATTTCCTTGCACCGACACCTATGCAAAAGACTCCACAGTATTCACCTTTACTAGCTGCTACTCTCCGAGTGTCCGCACCATGGGGCTGACAATAGAAAGAGTGCGATGTTATCATCCGATCTGTTACCAGCTATGCAGTTGTCCCTTCCCTCATATTTTCTCTACGACGTTTCTCCACGACGACGCGATAGCTCACGACGTCGACCAGGTTTTACGATGGGTATAGTCGTTGTCGTGGGCATCTTCTCGTGGGTGCTCCACGCCAGAATCCCACAACCTCCTACCTCAACAACATTGTCTCCCGCCCTGAAGTTAGGGACACAGCTTGCCAGACATGTTGGAAGATATCGAGCTACCGTGCTTGCCGGGGTCATGGGGAGGAAATGGTGGTGTCGCGCGTAAGGTCCGGGGTTTGACCCATGCAGCCCGCAGAACATTTATTGTAGTTATATACCGTTTTTACATATGTATTCCACTGCTCGTTTACACCGATTTACCTTGACATCTATTGTTCAAGACTATTTTCCCACAAGACACCCGTCTCAACTAAACATGTTTGCTCGTGATCCTCAGTGAGCAATAAATAGGGTTTCTCTTCCCCTCGATCATCTCAATTTTGACTTGCCGATTTGCGATCTAGCGACGATAGAAGAATGGATGCCAATCTTCCGCTCTTCATAACCTCTCTCGTTCATCAATCATCTTTCGTCGTCGTCTAAGCATGCAGAACACCAGCTTCGCCCTCGTTCGATTTCGAGCCCAGGCTTTCCCGAGTAATTCTAGATCTGATTTGCTTGTGCCGCAGACCCACCATCACCTTCACCGCAATGATCCCTGCATCGAAAACGAAAGTCATAGCTGACCAAAACTTGACTCTATCCCAGTCTCGTCTAACTAGCCACGACCACAGGCAGCCCCGCGCGTGTCTGACCCAGTGCTCGCCTTTACTGTCACAAAGCGCTCCGCTTTCTTTTTCTCTCCTTGGGGTCGTCATTTGACCCCTATACCCTCTTATTCTATACACTGTAAACAGGTGGGTGAGCCACCGGGCACCTACGCTTGGTACTTTAAACGAAGGAGGCTTGGAGACAGTTCGGCCAGGGTCCCTTCCTGGCCCAAAACCGTGCGACTGGGCTCTTATTGTGCCTACTGTACTCACACAGATACCGGGATGCATCATCGCGAGTCCGTTGTCCCTTTCACTCACATCACCTGTATATCACGGAAACTCCGTACAGTTTGCCGTCGGTTCACGCTTACCGCTCGAACATCTTGAGCACGAGGGTGGGGGCTTGTTCGACCTGGGCTCCCGCTGTACTGTCGTGCAGATTCATGTTTTGGGGATTCGTATAACAAAAGTTCAACCCACTTGCGTGCAATAATCAAAGCAACGATACTGAAGTTCATCCTGAACTACATTGCCACCACCATTTCACGACTGAAACGACATCGCATAATTTACGCCACATAAAAAAAAACTTCAAGTTCCCGAGCAGCCCGAGTGTGATTTACTCGTCGTTCTGGTAAATCTTCTAAGCTTCCGGAATTGTCGAATGCCTCACTTCCCATTTCCGCCCTCGATCTATGAATATGACTCATTTTACAAGGGCGGTGTTGGCTTAGTCCCGGTCACTGCCTAACTCAGACTGTGACTCAACCCACTCTGCAGCGCACCGCCCTTGGAATACCAATGCTGTACGATCTGGTGGTCGTACCCCCCGGAGATGGCTGTTTGTTCCATTTCAAGATGTTACATCAAACGTGCAGTACTTTTTCATTGCCAGATGTTTTCACAAGGTACCGATCCATATGCTTCAAGTCCCATGAATCAATACTCATTTTGTTTTGTGGGTAATTTTTACATGATGAACCTCATTCAATATCTCCGAAAGGCGTTCCTACTATCAAACTTCAAATAACATTTATGCGTTGAATTGTTGGCATCACAGGACAAGACAGATGGATTGGGTACGTTCCAGTTCCAATCAAAACAACGTGTTCCAATGCTGTTGTCGCAATTTGGCTTTCCACTCATGTGCCTCGCGGGTGATCACTGACGACTACGTCCACACAGTCATAACGGTCTCATCGGGACAGTAGTTATCTACCGACCCTCCGAATCCTTGGGCTTTCTTGCGCGACACACTCACTTACCTCGATGTAGCACTACGACGAACTGCGGACAATAGGAATGGTTCACCGCTCCCATGAATCTTCCTTGATTCCTGAGTCTTCGCCCCGACCCAGTCTCGGCCTCGCCGGATGCGTGCACTGGATCTGATCCTCGAAGCCAACGGCTTATATGCTATGAGCATCTGTCAAATGAGACGTACGTCTCGAGCACGGTCGGGTAAGTATGATGAGGTGCTACAGGAATAGGGCTGCCACCCGTACCGTATACGGTATACGGCCGTATGAGGACGGGTGGTTTACGGGTGGAACCCGTACCGTCACCCGTCC
>JABCKT010007026.1:0-10353 GCA_018858115.1 Tephrocybe rancida | reverse complement strand
TTGTCTCCTCCTGTGCTTTGGAGCTCATTTTGAGGTCTTGACTGTGTGCCACAGTTGAACTGTATAGTGCCTTTCCTTGAGTAGGAGGCAATTGAGCAAAATCTCCAGCCAACACCATGTTCATACCACCAAATGCAGCATCATGTACAATTTGAATATGAGCTAATCTAGCACTTATATGATACAACTCATGACAAGCAACCTGTAAGGATCACAATCAAATATAAAGAGAATGAAAAGATATCCTGAGGATTAGGCACGAGAACTTAGAAAATCAGAAGTGATGAAAACACTGAGTTGATTCTACAGCGAATACAAATGCTTGTAAAGTACTTATATACTGGAGAATGTCTATAGCCATAAACTCGTTAGCGTGAGCAAATTCAGCACATAGTTCTGACTGGATGACGTGGATTCGATCTGCAAGTTCAGTGGCAGATGGATTGGTGGTGCGTTCTCTGATGTGAATTTTGAAGTCGGGGTGGTAGCCAAGGTTGGCATAGAATGGAGATTGCTGGGTAGAGGAGTTGACGGAGTTGTTGAAGGTGAACTCGGCGAGGGCCAGGTAGTCGGACCAGTCGTCTTGCTGATATGAGGTGTATGTGCGGAGGTATGTTTCAAGGGTTTGGTTTGTTCGTTCTGTGAGGCCGTCTGTTTGAGGATGGTAAGCCATAGATGGTGTCATCTTGGTGCCGCAGAGAGCCATGAGGTGCTTGAGGAACGAGGAGATAAAGACTGAGCGACGGTCAGAGACGATGGAGTGAGGGAATCCATAGTGTTGGAAAACGCGGTCAAGGTAGAGTTGAGCAAGTTCAGGGGCGGTAATGGACTCATTAATAGGAATGAAATGGGCGGCGCATGTCATGTGGTCACAGACTACCCATATGGTGTCATAGCTGTGGGACGTAGGGAGTTTGGTGATTAAATCCATGGAGATGGATCTCCAAGGATGGTCAGGGATATCGAGGGGTTTGAGGAGGCCCTAAGGCTTGTGAGTGGAGTTCTTGACATGTTGGCAGAGATTGCAAGACTTGACGTAAGCACAAATGTAATGTCGAAGTCCTGGCCACGAGTAGTCATGGTGGACATTGTCGAAAGTGCTAGCACACCCAGGATGGCCAGATATAACAGAGTGGTGACGAGAATGAAGGATCCTAGCGCGTAGCGACGCAGGAACATAGAGATGACCTTGATGGAAAACTAGATTGTTGTGAGTTGTGAATGAATCATCGCCATCACAGATAGCTTCACGCCACTCGGTGTCAGTCCTAAAGGCAATTTTGAAGTCGTCAAGTAGGGAGGAGTTATCAATGGTAAAGGTGGAAAGGGAATTGATGGTGAGTGGAGTTGTGGAGGATGCTGGAGGAAGAGTGGAGGGAAAGAGGCGTTGGGTGTGGTATTCGGTGAGGAGGGACTTGATTTGGTTACAGAGGACATCATCCCCTTCTCGAGGTTCAAAGTCAGGGCATTGCGAAGCTGGGTCGGCTGGATTTAACTTGCCTGGAGTGTAATTGAGTTGAAAGTCAAATTCGGATAAGAACATTGACCAGCGTGCTTGGCGGTGGTTGAGGACGCGAGTTGTCATAAAGTATCTAAGATTTGAGTGGTCAGAAATGACTGAAATAGGATGAGGGTAGCCGATGAGCCAGGAACACATCTCGCAGAAGCATTCCACAATTGCTAGAAGTTCCTTGTCATGGACCTCGTAATTGATTTCGGCCAGTGCGAATTTGCGAGAATAGTAGGCCATGGGATGTAGAAGATTGGAGGAGTCCGGTTGGAGAAGGATGGCTGAGAGTGCAAAGTCAGAGGCGTCCGTGACGATGGTGGATGGTGAGTGGGGGTCGAAGTGACGGAGTACAGGTGATGTTGTGAATGCTAGCTTCAGTTTATTGAATGCTTCAACAGCGTCAGGCCCTAGCCCGGGAAACCGAAATTTACATTCTTTTGAAGTGAGAATGTTGAGCGGGAGGCAGATGTTCGCATAGTGGTGGATAAACTGACAGTAAAAGTTAGTAAATCCGAGAAATTGCTGGATTTGCTTAACAGATGTGGGCAGGGACCAAGTAGAGATGGTGTCGAGCTTCTTCGGGTTCATTTTAACGCTGCAGGAGGAAATGATAAAGCTGAGATATTCAACTTGGGATTTGCTGAATTCGCACTTTTTGACATTGGCGAAAAGGGTTGCAGCGCGAAGTCGGTTGAGAACTTGGAGTACGAGAGCATCATGGTCTTGACCAGGCTGAGATTATATCAGAATGTCATCGAGGTAGACGGCGCAGGAGATGTCAAGGAGATCACAGAGTGTGTCTTGTATGAAAGCTTGAAAGACAGCAGGGGCGTTAGTGAGTCCGAAAGGCATGACTGTGTACTCAAATAAGCCCACATGTCCGGAAAGCTGTTTTCCATTCATCCCCCTCTTTGACCCTAATGAGATTGAATGTGTTTTTGAGGTCGATGATGGTGAACTTGTCGCAACCTTGGACATGGTCGATGAGGTCATTGGTGAGAGGAAGCGGATAGTGGTTCTTCTTGGTGATAGCATTAAGTCCTCAATAATCAACACAGAGGCGAAGGTCACCCATCTTGCGGTGAATGAAGAGAATCGGGGATGCAGCAGAGAAAGTGGAGCGCCGGATGTAGCCTTTTTGCAGTTGTTCTTCGATATACTCAAAAAGGGTTTGGCGTTCGTCTTCTGAAAGGGAATAGATAGGTCTGAATGGAGGAGTCTTGTCTTCTTTGATGGGGATATCACAATTATATGGGTGGTGTGGTGGGAGTTTCTTGACCTCGATGGGGTCGAAGACGTCAAGATGAGAGTGATATTGTGGGGGGACTAGTTTGAAGACGTCTTCCTTGCTGAAGAGACATAGGAAATGTCCAGGGGTTTGTTCGGTGGACCGTAAACTGGATCTGGAGGTGGAGGCAGAATGGACCATATGGCAGAAAGTTCTGCACGACTGAGGCCATTGCAAACCAGAGGACAGATGAGTGAGGGAAGAGTGATGGTGTTTGCAACCAGGAATGATGGAAATGGAAGTGGTGCCTTGATACGGGACGTGTCGAGGACCTTCTGGATGTCGGAAGGGCACCTGTTGTTACGACGAAGGCCTAGGCCAACAGACACAACTGAATGAGAAGCAAAAGTAGCTTTGGGACTTACGAGACTATAGCCTCAACCAAAAGCAGTGACAGGGAAATCTTGACCGGCACCGCAGCATGAGAGTGTAAGTTGACAGCGGGTCCAGTCGACGGCAGGGTTGTGTTTCCGAAGCCAGTTGAGACCAAGGAGTACAGGATAGGGCATTGAGATGATACCAAGGAGGATGTTTTCTGAATGGTTGCGTACCCCCAAACGGGTAATGACGTCATGAGTAAGGAGGCCTGATGAAATCGGACAATCATTGATTGTGTAGATGGGGATTGGAGATGGTTTGGCTGAACAAGGGAGGTAGTGACAAGTTGCAAAAAAATCCGAGATGTGGGAGCTAGTTGCACCGCTGTCGACATAAGCGTAGGATTTGATGGGCTTGCGATTAGGGAACTGGAGTGTGACAGGGATGAAAAAATGATCTCTGTTGTGAGGGTCTGAATGAACATGTCTAGGTAGAGGAAATAAAGGAGCTAATGTCAACAGAGCAATCCATTCACTGGTGGTGGCTTGGGTGAAGGATCGCAAGGAGCGGCAGCGCGGAGCAGAGCGAGTTCCAGCCACCATCAAAGACCCAGGAACTAAGTGGTCTTTGACTTGCCTTTTCCCTGTTCAATAGCAGCAGCGCAGCGCTTGCGCTTCTCACAGTTGGGGACCTTGTGACCACCTTTGCCACAGTAGAGGCAGAGGTTGTTCTTGAAGCGGTGGTCACGTTCTTCTTTGGTGAGAGGGCCGCGAGGAGTAGATGAGGGAGTGGTGTTGATGGCATCGATGTCCATTGGTATGATGTCAGAGGTAGAAGTCGAAGGAGTGGCAGCTTTGGAATAGGAAGGGAAAGTGGATGAGGAGTTGTTGGGAGTGGAAGGAGTCTTCTTGGTGCCAGCGACCTTGGATTCAGCGCAATGTTCGACTTCACGTTGATGGATGTTGGTGTCGATGGAAATAATGAGAGGTTCCCAAGCTTCGAGAGTCTTGGGGCAGTCAACAATGGAGACAAGGCTGTCCTTCATGACAGGCTTGAGGCCCTTCATGAATCGGGAAATCTTGGTTTCCTCAGTCATGTCGAGATGACTGGCGAGCTCCATGAAGGCCGTGAGGTAGTAGTGTGCTGACCCGGTCTGCTTGAGAAGGTCGAGACAGTTGTCCACATTGAGAACAAGACTGGGATCAGAAAACTTCTTGCGGAAAGCAGAAAGAAAGTTATTCCAATTGTTCAGGAGGGATGAACCAGATCTCTCCATGTTCAACCCCACAAAAAGAACCTTCGAGTGATCCTCGGGAAAGGAGGCTGCGTGAAATTCGATGGTACGTTTGACCTCCGAGAGGAAAGGAGTGACCTCAGCATGCTTTCCATTGAAGAGGTGTACATTGCGAAGCTTGGCTATAGAGCTGCGAGGAGTGGAAAGGGCAGGCACAGCAGGGTGAGTACAGCGAGCAACTTCTTGCATGACATCGACGAGGTTTTGCTGAAGGACGGTTTGGTTCTGGGTGAGGACGCTGAGAAGGGTGGTGAGTTCAGAGGAGAGAGGAGGTTGAGGAATGATCTGGGGAGTGGAAGTATTCTGAGTAGCTGGACCGGGGCCTGGATTGTTGCCAAGATTGCCAGGAATAGATGCCAGATCAAAGGATCCACCCAGATGAGTAAAGTCAATACCTCCAAGGCCGGAGGAGGTGTAGACAGAAGGGTTCATGGGAGGAGGGTACTAGTTTATGAGTGGGATCAGATTGGATACCGGAAGCGACTTGTGTGTGCTGGCGTCGAGAGGCAGTTCATGACACAACCATAGAAACCTCATCAATGAAAATGTATTCCACCCCATACAATCTTGCCCTAGCCTGATTAACAGCAGCACCCTTGTTTATGTTTGCATCCAATGCCTCTTTATCTGTTCCAATCCCGATACCTAGCATGTAATGGTAAGTGGTGAGGAACAGGAATTGGCCCACTGAGAGAGGCAACGAGTGCTGAGGATGGTCTTGACGCGCCATGTATGAACACTTCACGGGAGAGAAAGAGGGGTGACCCCACAGCGTTCTAGGAGTGAATGGATGGTTAGTTGGCAGGCTATACTGTAGTACCGATTAATCAAACACCTGTACTTACAGGTTAAGGCCAATCTATCAAAACCTCTAACTACAGGTGTCACGTGAAATACCAAACTTTGGCCAAACATACCGAGCGACGCGCGTCCTCCGCCTCCCCCCGCTCGCTACTCCTGAGCACCTCCTCCGCTTTTCCCCCACCTGCTTCTTTGTCATCATTCCTTTGGCCCAATTTGATACTTGTACCTGACGTCTTGCCATCAATTGATCTAATTCGATTGACAGAATCTGTTCTCGCATGCATCGCGGCTCCTGCCATATATTTGTTTGCATTGGTTTTCTGGAAGTTGGGTGTGGAGAAACATATCAAAACTGGGCAGAATACTTGGCTCTCATACCAAATACCTGTGCGCAAGATATCCCTGATTGACAATCTTTTTCTACCAGATGGAATTATGTCCGCTTGACCAAGCCAGTTGCAATTGCGCCACATTTGCTCGGAATCACTGCGCATCACCATTGCATTCTCCCTTGCCTGCCTCGGTTGTGCTAGATGTAATTACATCAACTTTTATTATGGTCTTGACAATGCTGTACACTCTCCCAATTGTTTAGTACTGCACCAGAGAATGTTTAGGGTATGTCATTTTTGGAAATTTTTGATTGTGACATCCCACACCCATATCCGCTACCTCTCATCCAAGAACTTGACAGAAAAACCTTTAATATTCAATTTCCAATAGCTGCGCCAAAGATATCTCGACCCGGCCTCCCACAATCTGCAACCACAGTTGATGATTCTCCTTTTGTGCTATTCTATGATCAACATGACACTGAACGGGCCCTATAACTCATGGTTTCCAACTGGGGCTTGTTCTAAGTGTTCTCCATATTGTGTCTTTATTTTCAGGAAGCCGTTATGCAGGAACCGGACGGTTCGACACTTTTCGTATGTCTTGCCACCAAATCTGTAAAGCCTTCAGCCTATTTTTGAATTTTGTCTGACCTTTTCATTTATCCCATTTTGCAGCAAAATTTTTTTCCTCAGAGTCAAACACAAGTCCCACCATATCTTTTACCTTATACCGGGGGCCTCAAACGTTGTAGATGCTGTTGCAGAACGAAATCTATCCTCTCCGGGTCAGCCACATCTTTATTTGTACATATGTACAAGTGGGAGATGAACCATTTTCGACTGCCTGTTCCCCAATTTTCATTGCTCCTTATTCCTCTTATCCGTCTACAACTTCATAATGTCTTCCTTGCACTTCTAGTTACACCCACCAATATCCACTAATGGTTGATATAGACACATTTTTACTTGCAAATTGCTGCAATTCGACGGACCACATGGTGTCTCATTCATGCCCAACATAAAACTCCAGAATGACAACGAATGATGTTGCAACAGCTTCGGGGCATATAGAATGTGGAAAGGGGTTGGACTTTATTGCTACTGTTGTGACACAGAGGGGAGGTACATTGTCTCTATCTCAAACATCACTGATCCTTTTGTTCCAGATTCTTATTAAAGGACGCGCTCAGCATTGCACGCAGTATCTTCAAGGGGTGCCAAGACATTGTTTGAGCTGCTATTGAGTGCTCCACCCATTCTCAATGCTTAATTACCCTACTCAAGTACTCTTGCATTTGCAGGCTCCCAAAGCAGGGACGCAAACATGTCGGAGGGTGGTACAGGGAGGGCGGAGCTCTTGGGGAGCAGCTGGCGTAGCAGCAAGCATTATCATAAGACTGGGCATGCATCAGTTATGTAGAAGCCCCCCATATTGAATAAAACATGATTTTATCAATTTCACGGAAGTAGAAAAATCGTATGTAACAGCGAAGTAACAAGCAAAGCAAAGCAGAAGAAGGTATGTCAGTTGAGGATCGAGATCAAATCAAGATTAGAGAATTGATGGTGGGTGGCCTAAAAACAGACATGGTTTGTCGCTGTGAGCAACAGTGAGCACAGGTCTATGCACATCAATGCAACACCAGTGCACGCTGCCTGTTTGACTACAGCAGGTGATATATCAACAGCCCTGTAATCAGAGGATTTGATAGATCGCCCTTATGCTGTAATTACAGGGTTTGATTAATCACCCCTACAGGGTCTGGTGAAACCCCATGATCGTCCCGTTCGCGTTTACGCTCGAAATTCTGGGCCAGATAGTCGGGCGGCGCAACGTTAGGAAACACCTCCCCCTTGTATGGATCCACCAACTCCCAATCTTGGGTAGCATTTCCTCCTCCGCCCCCTTTATGGGCGAGGGGGCAGAGCTCGACTTGACTTTGCAGGTAATGTTTATTTGCCCTGCCTCTGGTAGGAATGCGGATAGGGAGCTACGATCCGAGTCCTTTCATATGGCCCGGAGGTAGAAAAAAGGAAAAGCTCACTTGTAGATCGGCCTGGGGCTCTGTCTCCTCGACATCGACATCCTCGTGGGCATGGAGGGACGTGCTCTCGTCTTCAGGTTCTTCATCATCTACCACCTCCCTGCTCGTGGTCGTTCCAATATCCATGCGTGTGCTCCAGATATGGACATGCTCAGCAGTGGTCGTGCTCCTGCTCGTCATCGCAAAGCATCTCCTCCTTCCCCACCTCCCCTCGTCTGCAAGTCCCTCTATCAGCAGTCTCTGCCTCTGTCTCCCTCCTCTGCCTGATGGCTGATATGTGCAAGGAGGAGATGGGGCCATCTCGACCTGCCCAACCCAGGCCCAGGTACGCGCTCACGCATGGTGGCTATGAGGAAGCCAACATCGATTTCGCGTTCCCTCTCTCCTAATGATGCTTGTCCTGATGATATTCCTGGGGTCGATAATGGTCTCGCTCTCGATCTCGATACTACGGCTCGAGGTGCGGGTCGTGTTTGCGGTGCTGGTTCATACGTGGGTTGTGAGTCATGCGTGGGTGATCTCCCTACTAGTGGGGTTTGCAGGGGTGGTGCTGGGGCCCTGCCTGTGCAAGCTCATACCGACAATGTTCGTGTTCACCCTCGCACACCATCCTCTCTCTCATCCTTCTATTCAGCTCGCTTCCGCCCTCCACCCCACCGACTCGGTTATCAGTCGGCTCGACGTCCTCCGCCGCGCACAAACTGCTCCGTAATGGCCAACGCACAATCGCTTTGTGGTCGAATGTTAAGAGAGAGAAGGGTGCACAAGGTATAGAGTGGTAGTGAAGAAGGAGGAAAATTGAACAAAGTCAAGCAAGGCAAGAGGACGAAAATCGAGAATATAAAGGTACGGAGCAAGCAGGGTGGCCACGTTGGAGGTCGGTATCGTAATCGTAAGGCGGGAATGAAAGGGCGGATGGGCGGAGGGGTGGTCAAAGGACGGAGTATGTAGGGACGAGGCAAATGGGGCTAGGACGATCGTGTAGAGAATGGGAGGTCGCGTCATCGAGTTAGGGAGGAAGAAAGGGGATGACACGCGAAGATGAAAAGGACGATGTTTGAACGGAGGGGGCCCTCACAGCGGTTCACAGCTCCAGCTGCAGGTGATACAGCGCTGAAAATGAAAATCATGAGCCAATTAGCAAATGTCAGCCACAAACACGCGCACCTTTACAAGGTCCATATAATGGGTTTCCTTTGGAAAACGTACGTGTCAATCGCGAGGCCGCGGTGCCTGGTGACAGCAAGATTCAGCAAGCGAGCAGTATAGTGGGGGCCAGACAGATAGACCATGCCCAACCCGGTTCGTCGTCACTTGTCGGTTCGGGTTGAATGCAGCGGAAATATCACTTGCATTGACGCCGCCCTTGTACTTATAATTACTAGTAGCAGGCTCCGTGCATCTAGCTGTCTGGCTTTCGAGGCCAGTTTGAACTCGATGCAAACTAGATAAGATGCCGTCGAAACGAAAGAAGCAAGGCACACACCGTACAGCCACAAAACATGTCATCCTCTCGATTCGTCACCAGCGGTGATGCCGGTCCGAATATTTTTCCCAACCTGTTCTCCCACCACCAGCTCTTGTATAGCTCTGTGCCTAACTCGGCGTCTCTCTTTCTGCATATCACGTCTGTTCAATGAATATGCATACCTCTAAATCTTCCCACTCCCCGTGGTTCGCGATGGATTGTCGACATTCCTACACGTACGTGACTAGTAATGCAGCTGCTCCGTTATTAATCTGGTACTATTTTGTTCTTGCAGTTGTCGATGGTGGCCGACCAAGAAACGTCTCTTAGCTCGAACCTAATTATAAAATCTACCACCAGATCCTGAGTATTATTATATAGAAGGACTAGGACCGATACAAAGTTCTTTCCCGCCCTCGTTCTCCATACTCAGTGCGCGATTAGTTGCTCTCCTCGGATCTTATCCAATTATGACGAAGCCCAGATGCCCACACGAAAGTTCACAGTGCGCCTGTGACCAGAATCGTTTGAATTCCGCCGCCGGTCCTCTCGATCCTCGAAAGCTAACTTACTCTCATCGACGACCTGGTTCTCCTCTCACATACATAAGTGCGTGGGGCCCCGAACTGGCGGTTCTTAGCTTATATTGTGACTTTCTACTCTCAACAAGCAGCTTCTCTCTCCCTGTCTTCCTATCTACCAGTACCATTGCTCCACATCGCAACATCATGCTATCTGTCTACCTTCTCCGCCGCATGTTCGACTACCACGCCTGCTTCTACAATCAAGGCTACAAAATGAAAATGAGACAGAAGGTTGAAGCTGAGCCTTGTCCCGGATACGAGGGAGACGCCACGCCCCACACACATTATGATCGATATGCGAAATAAGATCGCAATGCTCTATCTATCCTGTGGGTTGATGCCGACGCCCCTCCTGGCATCAATCCCATCAAAGTAGACTTACGACAAGGTGAGTCGAACGCCCATGCACTTCGCACTGGGCTGGGGCGCCGGTACACATCTCAATATCACATACTTACCTGTCGGCGCAACTCGCCTTGTTTCGCTACGCTATAGAACTTGCGCAGAGTTCCTTCATGCTCGTAGATGCGGTGCACCTCCTTCCGCCACATGTCCACAACCAAATGAGGAAGAAGATTCTATAACAGCCAGATTTTATTGCCAACACCTCCAGGCCGAAGAACCGACTTCCCCCAAGTTCGTGTTTGAATTTGTCTTGTCTCCAACCAGATTCAGATACTCGTGAGGTCCTTGACAAATTTGTGCGT
>JABCKT010007025.1:0-10369 GCA_018858115.1 Tephrocybe rancida | reverse complement strand
AGGCTGTCGTGCGAGGAGATGGCGGTGGAGAGCGAAACGGATGGAGTTGATCACGCATCAGCGGCGTTGGGGGGAAATGGTAGTGCTAAAGCATTAGCGGACATAGGTGGATACCGAAAGTTCGATATGTCATCCATCAGCCCAGCTGTACGGTATCGCGTGGGTACATCAGCCCACACTGTGGTCGCTCCTTCCGGATGCGTTCCGAGTATCGAGGGAGAGCTGGGGTGTGGCGTATGTGTGGGTGTTAGCGGACGCGACAGCGATGGCGAAATGTTAGCGGGTAGTGGCTGGATCGAGTGATGTAAGCGTCGACGTTCCTGGACCCTAGCGGCTTCCGGCCTCCTGGGCTCAGCCCTTCCTTCGACAACTGGGTTTTGCAATCGATGCTGTTGTACAGACCCGGTAAGCGATGTCACACGTCCCCTAAATGCGTCCTCTTGTGCTGCCTCGGTGTCCAGGTCTTGCGATAGGGGCTGTCGTGCTGGCCCGAACCGTGGATTCCCCCTAAGTTCGATTGGCCGAGGCCCAACATCTTCTATTCCCGCCAACCTATACCAATGGGCAGTCCTTGCCGGTGGAGCTGGTGTATTGCCCCAAGGGACAAAAACGCGACGTTGTGTCCACAAACAAAAGACATAACGAAAAGCCAGGAGGACTGCAAGACACCCCACAAAGAGTAGGCCAAAGAACTTTACAAAGTTCCATGTTGACGTTTCATTGTTTTGGGAAATGGACAACATGTTACGGTGAGCTGCGGGATGATACGTGGCAGTGGTTGTCGTTGGTGGTCAAGACGTGTTGGACGCTAGTTCCTGGGATGAAAAGTCTAGACGAATTCGCCCCAGAATGGAACCCCTGGTCCGACCGGCCCAATGTCACATGTTGTAGACGCGTCGCATCAATGGCAGGGATGGAGATACTATCTGGGCAGTTGTCATGTACGTCACGTGACAGTTGTTGAGCATGCCGAGGAGTGTAGGGTGGGCGCGTAGCCTGGTAGGGAACTTATCATCGGGTCCCTGGCCGTCCCTCAGCGTCGTCCCACCCAAGAGGCCGCCTCACATCACATCAAACGCGGAGGAGGGTGCAATGTCAAGGCCAGGAGCTAAATAACAATGAAAAATAAAATAAAATATCTAAAAACCAAACAAATAAGGATGTTAATACAGTTTTTGTGAGATAGAATAGGAGAGATATAGGTTAATACTTACTTCAGAGCGTTTGAGGGGTGTTGGAAGTGGGAACCGTGCTTGACAATGGTGGTAAGAGGCAGTTGTCGATGACCAAAACGGGCGTTGAACCAGATTTCGGCAAACACCAAAGTTGTTCACACACCTGCTCATCATCGACAACAACGTTCGAGAGACATTCTAAATAACAAAACAAAAGGCAGCATATAAATAGAGGGTGTCTTACAAATAAAGGAACTGATTAAGCTCATCTGATGAAACCAGAGAATGAAATTCATGACAAAATTATGTATTTCGTTAATGTGGCATAAAACATCATCCATAAGCCTTCAGAGCCATGCAGCCCTTGCTGGGCTATTTTTAAAGGGAAAACATATCCAACTTCCGTGAAAATATGTTCTGAACACAAATTTCAGGATCCACTACTGCCCATCATTTGTGCTGAAGTCCAGGGTGAATTTTTGTGCTTTCTGGTAGTGTTGATGACTATTTATCAAAGGATCAACAGGCCCTGCTATTTTTGGCAGAAAAACATATGAAGGTTCTATTTATATATATATGAATTCCTCCATCAGGGTCCCCTACCACCCATCAATTCTGTCAAACAGTGAGGAACTCATTTTCTATGAATTGATGGCATTTATTATATATTTCAGACCCAGCAGGCTGTTCTGGATTACCCAAGCATTCCAAATTGGGTAGTTGGGCAACTGCCCCAAATGATGACATCCCATACTTGGGCAACTGCCAGGGTTTGAAGGCATCAACTAGCAGCATAGGCTGGGCTGCAATTCTCATCTCCTCAGCGGTAGCGCTGGGCGCCTGTGTCACTATTACACTCATGGGTATAGAGCGTTAATGTAATGTTCTAAAATGGTTTGAAGAAGCTGGGTGGCAGTACACCCTGCATCTTCTGTCGCTGACATGTTGACATGTGTGTGAAACTAGGCACAAAGTCTTGTTGGAAGACTTAAAAAAATGTAGCGGTTTAGTCCGCTACGAGAAACTTATCTTACGGTTTGCAGTCAATAAGTCAGACCAATCGATTGATTCTGTACGTAGTGACACGAGTATAAGTAAGTCTGTCTTTAATTAGGTAATGTATGAGTTTATATGGCTACGCCGAAGGCGTAGCCAAACAGTCTATAGGTATTTGTGCTCTAGTTAGAGTGCATCGTTACATGAGCAGCTGGCTGAGATCGAGGAGCGGAGGTACAGAAAAGCAGGGACATACCACACAAGCCTCAAGAATTGGACCTGCAGCTGCCCAGCATACCTGATCAGTCACTTCCTCCTGTGCAAACACCTTGTTTGGTTAGCAAACAAGATGCTCCATGATCGGCCTATTCATGACTTACGATTCTTCCTGGACTTGTGTCGACGGCATCAGCTGCCCTACTACATTATCCCAGGGATACATAATGTCGAAACAGGCACAGAAGACGACGAGGAACAAGAAGTTGAAATTGAGGTGCTGTGGCACAGGCAACATCGGCATGTGAGAAGTGTATTGAGTACAACATCAGTGGCTGAGACTACAGATGTTGTACAAGAAGAAGGTCAATCTTCTACACCTGTGGCAAAGGCTGCGGCCGAGGAGGAGGAAGGCGACAACAGCAAGGGTGCCAGTGACGAAGAACAAGAACAATGTGTGAGTATTTTCGGAGAAACTATGTTACAGCATGCTGACATAACGACCCCGGTCCACAATAGATTCATTACTCTTTAGAACACATCCAGAACCTCAAGAGATGTTTTGAACAGATGATATCTGTTGTTGAGGAGCCCGGAGGAGTCCATTGGAAGATGTCCAGAGAGTTAGACCCTGCATTCAAGCTGATTGAAGGAGTTGGCGGCGCCATTGATAAGCATAAGCAGCATCGAAAAAATCCTAGAACATGGGCAGATAGCGACCATAACACATTGTTTCTTGATTAGTTGAAGAATTGAATTAGATACATGAGCATTTTGTGAGGTAAAGGATGGGTAACGGCTCTTGGTCTCTATCGAGCTCTACTTGGCGAAACTCTGGCTTCTCCGGCTATAGAAACACAGCCGGTTCTGCCGCTCGGATTCTTCCGACCTGATCACGTGCTCAGGTTTTTGCAAGGGGTCGATTGGGGGTGATCTTCCTGGGGCCTCCGCTTTGTGTTTGATGTATTTACAAGTCTTTGACTCTGTACCTCTGTACATGCTGCCGACTGAGTGTACTGTGTCACACCCAGCAGTGACATGGTGCCAATGCATAATTGACTAATACTTGCGTGGCCTATGGTGCAATGTATAAGGGAAGGTATGGTGTTCATAAACTGCGCGCTCTTGCCTTGGCAGTGTGCGACGGCTTTGGAGCAGGTTGTGTGTTTCCTGGTGCCTTATAGGTTATGTGGTTGGTGAGAGAACCCACCGGTGACTCCTACAAAGAAAACTTAAGAAAGAGGTTTCCATATGCACACCCACCCAGACATGCTGGGTCAGGGAGATACTAATTGGTTCCAGCTCTCATATCACTCGAAGGGTAGGGACGTCTGTAGCATACATAGTTTGCGGCTTGTGTATGTAGTACGGAAATCTACCATCTCAGACCATCTATACAATTAGTTCATGTTTAGATCGTGCCCTTTTCTTCAATTTACTCATACTACGCGGGCACCAATTTTTCTTTATACAATAAATTTGATGTGGTGTATGCCTCTTGGTGACGCCTGATTTTGCACATTTACCGTGACTTCTGCACCGATCCGGAAGCCGCAGAGATGCTGATACTGGCAACTTAAGTCTGAAGCATATTGATCGCCATGATCGATCACTGTTAACTTCTAGCTTGCCTGGCCCACGACTCCATGCAAGGCATTTTGCCTTCCTCGAGCTAGCAATGTCTCAGGAAAACAAAACTTCAATCCAATCAACTCCAATTGCCTACAAAATATGAACCTCCATGGTATACTATAAACAATAAATAATGCAGGATTCACTACCACCAAGCGCACCAATCAATCTAGGGGTACTGAGCGAAGCCGCGCAGAAGGCGACATAAAAATGCAAGTGTGTCCATCCCCAATGATACCCCGAACCGAGAACTGTAACATGCGTAGGAAGGCGTCAGTAAGTGCATGCGAATGCGTGTATAGGCATAAACGTAAGCCAATAACGAGACAGAACGGAGCTGATCAACAGCCCTGGGGCATGAGCCTGTTTTTCGGCCACTCCTGGTGGAAGTCGTCCCTCCAGAGCGTGAGATTCGGGTTCGTGTATGCATCCTTGTATCTGACAACGGCGAACAGATAAACATCATCAGCATCTAAAGCAGTGATAGGCAGAGTGCGGTATGTGGCACGTACGCTTCGATATAGGTAGAAGTGGGGAATTCCTTCGGGTCGCATCCTACATTCTGCTCGTCCGCGGGCTGGTACACACGTATCCAATCTACGCGCATCGTCGCTGGCAGTTGGATGTTCTCGAAGTCGATGCCACCGAAGTTGATTGAGAAGCCGAGATTCGCTATGATGTACTATGTTATAGAGGTGGTTAGCAAGCCGTTGAAACGCCCGGACAGAGCAACCGCACCATGGGCTCCTGAGGAATAGGTCGCGGCCCAATCTCTGTAGCCGGGTCCTTCGCGAGCCCGCCCTGTAGAATCGTCCATGCTATCTTGCCGTCATTGATCCATGTAATGTACCCCTTATCAAAGCTGCGTCATAGATCTGTCAGCGTCGTGGAGGGTGCTGTAAATGCGAAGCATACGAACCCGGGCTTGTACTGGAATCCATAGGTAGTGAAGCACCCTGTGTTCCCCTCGTAACATTTCTGGTTCGTCAGGGACAGACCACTCGTTGTCTGCTGGAAGGCACCTATCGCGGAATGAACACCATCCTACAGAAGACTGGCCAACAAAACCACTTACCGCCCTTGTACGCGTTCTGTTGAGTGGTAAGCGGATCGGGGATGATCAGGTTATCACTTGAATTGAACCATTGATATTTTGCCTATACACGTTGAACGGTCAATGAATGAACCATGTACATTTTTGTGGCAATGGAAATTGGCGTACGTTAAAGGGCGCGAACTGCGCAGACATTGACACCTGTCCGACACCACCTGTCACGATAGCTTCGAAGATATCAATCTCAGGAGCCGCACGTCCAACGTACGACCCGTCAGATCTGACTGGTCCTGGATGTGACTCGCCCGGACATGTACACGCAGCTTTGAAAGAGCGTCAACAAACCAGAAGCTGGGAAGAAAGGGGTGGGCATACAAAGACGCTGGCCAGGGAGGTATGACTGAACAAGGTCATCAGCGAAAACATGAAGGATGGTAAGATTGGTTGCATACCAGTGCGTTGAGGTTAGCGGGGTCACCGTCCTGAACAGCAGCTAAGGGTGTTTGGGTGCCGGGGTATGTTTGATTGGGGAGCGTCCCGACGTCGCAGGAATCGTAAGAGAAGGGCCACTGGGTACCCGTTAGTATTATTGATCACCAGGTGAACCGAGTGTCTTACCAGGCCCTCAAGACTTGCACCGAAGCCAGCACGGCCTGTGTGTACGTCAATCACCAAACAAAGGGCGCGCGGGGGGCTGCAGAAAATGTAACGTACCCAAGTTGCCCATAGTCCAACTTGATTGATATCGATGAGTTTCATTAGAAGAGGAGAAAGTTCGACGTGTAACTTACATAGCGGGCCATAGACCACTACAAGCCAGAAGTCAGGACATGGACGGAACTGAAGAGAGGGGAGCGTACGTTACAGTGTTATCGCCAGGTAACGAGACATTTGCTATCAACAAGGGCGGCGCTCAGCGCCCACAAAAAAACACCGTAGCTAAAATTAGATACCTTCAATCATTCCTCCCGTGAAGCAGAACTTGTTCCTAGAGCGCTCGTGAGTACGTTTACTTGGTAGGCGACGGCGGGACACTATACCAGGATTGAATCTGTGGCCTTTAAATTAGTCTATTTTCTTCGAGAAAAAAAAATCGATGATGCCTACCATGCCAGACTTATATGATAGGTTGTGGTTGTTGTCAGGATTCGCGACGGTCTCCAGTTTGAGTCTCAAGGCGCCATCTTTGGTTGTTGCTACGGCCGACGAACCATGTCATTGTTAATTCTACGAAACGAAAGTCAGAATGCTCACCGCCAGAAGGATCATACCACTCCAAATCATTCTAAATATCGAGAACACGGCGAATGAGTCTTCACTTCCGCCCCCGAAACAACGCCTGCTAAGAAACTCCTCACCGTTCCCCAATAATGCAAATCAACAGCCTCCCAGTACGGGTCGTCGCCAGGGTAGAACGTGCGGCCGTCTTGTTCGAACTCGTCGGAAAATACGAGAACCCAGTCTTCGCCGTTGAGATAATCCTTCTTGGTATAGACCGACTTTGGTGTGTCAAGGTCAACGAGGCCCCAGTTACCGGGTATATCAGCGATCTGTCCTGTCGCGTTGACACCGCCGAGGTTGAAGCCACCTTGTGTCGATTGCACCCTGGTGAGGAAGTGGGAGAGGATAGGAAAGCCTGGTAGATGCTTGTGTCAGTGGTGTGAAACGGCGATTGAGTCAAAAGGCTTGGTTACCGGCACTGTAAATGGGCGGCAGTGAGCGATAGTATTGGTAGATGGATAAGGCGGACATACAAGAGCGTTATAATGCCCACGGCGAGGATTATAAGACATCCAAGGTTGGCAATACCTCGAAAGGTGAATATGCTGCCGCCCCGATCTTTCCGTCTATCTCTGTTCGGCGCGGGATTGTGTAGCTCATCGTCGTCCTCTGGTACATTCAATGGCATTCCCCAGTGTGCTGGAGATGCCGAGAGGGAGTACTAAATTAATTGGAGTGAGCTACCTTGGCGTACGTGATTTTGATCGGAAAGTTACTTTCTCTGAAAGAGACGCCTTTGGAGCGGGTCAGGATTGGCAACATTGTTCAATGGTAAAGACCCACAGAATAAGACGATGCAGACTGTCGGCCGGGGCTGTTTTTGGAAGCATTTGAAAGGAGACTGGTCGCAGAAGCGGATGATTGTTGTGTGAAACGGTTGTATTGTGGACGAGGCGGCCCCATTTGTAGTAAATAAAGCCTCTACGAGGCAGTAATCGTCGACGTTACTGTGGTTGAATGAAAGAGTGGGGCGAGTTGGCCGGAGACGAGACTTAGACAAAAGCAAGGACGAGAACAAGAGCCAAAGATGGCCGTTGCAGAGGGGAGGAAAGGAATTGAGTGGGTGAGGCCACGTGAACACAAGATATCCCAACAAGCCCCTGGTCGGCCCTGTCAATCTGTTGTTACAGGAGATATCACCATCATCCTGTCCACAGTATCGATATGTTCAACGCCAACTCTGTGCCAGAGCTATTGGCAGCATTCAGCTCCATATCCACACGAGTGTCATGGAACAAGGAGGGTAACGTGAAGAATCCTTCATCCTGTCTATGATCATGCTGAGATCAATAAATTATGCCAGATCAAGTCGGCGAAAACTTGCCGCAATTATAGGATAGCTAAGAATTGGACATGGGTCAGCAACTGCCATGGTGAAGACGTCTCGTCGAGGAAACACATTGGAGGGCGCTCGGTGAATTATCCCTCAGTTGTTCGAACCGTGATAATGAGCTCTTCGTCAAACCTGAGCATGATCTAGGATCTCTTTAGCTTCTCTCAGACGGTTGGGCATGGATGTGGAGAACCTCGACGTGCGAACGAGCAAGCTCAGCGCCCTTCAACTTTTTTATATCAGTTTTTGGCGATTCTGACGAGGTACGCGTAGCAAGGCGGAAAGCAAAGGCTGCATATGGTGTATCTGATCTATTTTTAGCCATGTGTACCACATGCAGCGATCGTCCAACTCGGACGATCTTCCACCTTCACAGCATATATTCGTATAGATATAAAGATATATTCATTATACGCTCCCCGCTCTTCTCACCCCCCTCAAACAGTGAGCTCAACCTTCTTGCTCTGCTGGATCGCCTCCTGGAGCTCGACGGGAGCGAGCGCAGGCGCAACCCAGTCCTTCAAGAACGCGTCGACCTGCTCTGGCGCACGGCCGACGAAGCTCGCGGGGTCCAGAAGCGAGTCGAGCTGGGACTTGATGGGGTCGAAGTATGGGTCAAGACGGATGCGGTCGATCAAGTCGTTCTCGAGCCCCAGGTTCTTCACTTGGTGCGCGGCTTCGTGCGAAAGGACCTACCCGCTGTGTAAGTTCGTGATAGTAAAGAAGATGAGATATGAGGTGCTCACCCGGATGTGCTCGTGAGCCTCTTGGCGGTCGCCGCCGGCTTTGACGATGGCCATGATGACGTTCTCGGTCGCCATGAAGGGCAGCTCCTGCGAGATGCGGCGTGCGATGACCATGGGGTACACTACCAATCCCTCCGACACGTTCTGCAGCGTTGACAGTACGATGTCTGCAGTAAGGAACGCCTCGGGGAGCGTGATGCGGCGGTTCGCGCTGGACATTTATTTCAGTGCGCTTTCGTGAGGATAAAACAGGCAGGGAGTATGTACCTATCGTCAAGGGTGCGCTCAAACCACTGGACGCTGGATGTCATCAGCGCGTTTTGGTGGAGGACCATCAAGTGCCGGGAGAGGCTGCACACGCGCTCGCAGCGCATGGGGTTCCTCTTGTACGCCATTGCAGAGGATCCAATCTGCGTCGACTCGAAAGGCTCTTCCATTTCCTGTTTGCCATCGTTATAAAAAAAACTTGGCCTCGACTTTCACCTACGTACCTTGAGGTTAGCCAACAGCCGGATGTCTGTAGCGATTTTGTGCGCGGTTGCGCCAAGCGACGCGAGGGGGGAAAGGACGTCGATGTCGATCTTGCGCGAGTAGGTCTGTGACGTGACTGGGTACGCGTACGAGAAACCAGAGAGCTCTGTAACGAGTTTATCCAGAGCCTCTACCTATCCCCCTGGTCAACATCGGATAGAACCATCCCATTTATGTTACACACCTTATCATGGTCTCCGTCAAACAACGCCAAGAAGCTGGCTTGGGTACCCGTCGTGCCCTTGACACCACGGAAGCCCAAATCGTCGCGGGCGCGCTTGATATTTCTGAGGTCCCAGAGGAGCTCCTGGATCCAGAGCGTCGCGCGCTTGCCGACGGTCGTCAGCTGTGCGGGCTGGAAGTGGGTGAATCCGAGCGTTGGGAGCGCGCGGTGCTGCTCTGCGAAGACAGAGAGGCGCGAGATGAGGACGCCGAGGGACTTGATGAGGTATGTCAGGCCGGTGCGCAGGAAGATCAGGTCTGCGTTGCTGTAGTATAATTCTTAGCCGAGTATGATGACTGGGTAGGAAGGAAGCGTACTCTGTCACGTAGCAGGATGTAGCTCCGAGGCTGAGGGCAAGGTACAAGTGAGACATGGATTAGAAACGCAATTTTTTTGGTAGAAACGCACTGGATGATACCTGCAGCAGCAGGGGCAACCGTTCCAAATGTGTGTACGTGTGCCATAACATCGTGGCGGCGCTTCTTCTCTTCCTGTGCCGCGATCTCGAATTGCTCCGGTGTCAAACGCTACACCGTAACCAAAGATCAGATTGTAAGGAGATTTGAGAGCCATCAGCAAATGTAGCCACTCACCAGATTAGCCTTCATCTGCTTTATCGCCTCCTCGGTGACGGGTAAGCCCAAATCACGCTCTGCGATCGCGAGATTGAGCCACAGCGTGCGCCAAGTAAAGAACCTGTTCTGCATACGGCAGCGACGATCGAAAGCAAACAATGCAGCTTAAATTCGACACCCGCTACAGAAACGTACAAGGCATACGCACTGCAGGCGAGAAGAGATACGCCATTTCTTTGCTGGCATAACGGCTGAACACGGATGAGGATCAGAATACGATCGCGGGGTAAGGAGGTGCGGGGTCGGACCTCGACAAGGGAGTCGTGTATGTGTCAAATGCTTCCATTTTTGTTTGTTAGGACAGCGGTGAACTCGAGAGCTTGGAGTTCCGTTGTTTTTAAATGGAATGTGGGGAGAACAAAATTTCGATTCGGCCCACCGGCCGTATCGGGTTAATCTAAATCTTAGACTCGCAAGCGAGTCACATGATGTTTCGCGTCGCCCACGTGAGAAGCACAGCCCACGTAGTACATCTACAAAAACAACAGCTTCGTAAATGCCCAATACAAGGTTATTCATGTGCTACACGTTGGTACCTGAGGTACCT
>JABCKT010007024.1:0-10391 GCA_018858115.1 Tephrocybe rancida | reverse complement strand
TCGCAACCGTACAAACGCTGCGTACCTATCTCCCCCTCAAAATCGGTCCCTGGAACATTAAAATCGGTCAAGAACTGACCGAGTTACTGTCAAAACAGTGTAACAAGTACCCTCTATATTGTTTTGACCATATCTCTGTCAGTTCTTGACCGATTTAAAACGTGCCAGGCTGCAAATCAGCGTAAGGAGTATGTCTAAACGATAGAATACTGTACGATATGTATATCATGCCGGTTGCAACCGATCGCAACCGGAAAAAGACTGATTACAACTTGGTTGTGTTGCAACCAGTTGCAACTGGTCTTTTTGAATCTGCGACTGCTAGAGACCGGTCCCTAGCGGTTCCAGTCGCAGTCGCAAGTATCTGGGACTTGCAGCGACCGGTTGCGGTTCCGGTTCCTCGAAAAAGGGGCAAAAAACCGGACTGGACTGGACTTCAAAACACTATACATAGACAGTCTGAAAAAGACTGATAACGGCCATAAGAAGAATATTCATTACAAAAACAGCATAATTGACAATACGTCGGCGACGCTGTGCGAGATGGTTATCAGGCATGATGAAGGCTTATCAATAATTGATCACATTGTTTGTTATGAGTCCACTGCAAGACAACTTGAATTCCGACAGCATCCACAGCAGGTGCACACGTCACATCATGTGCCTCAGTATGTCACATGAAAATTGAAAGAAACCCTTCAAAATCTCGAACCTCAGTGGTTACTGAACAGGCTCTAAGTTGTAAGACCAGACAATGCCAATTGCCAAAAGATGAGTTGAGTGATGTAATTACAAGATAAGATAACAAGAGGTTTCTCACAGGTGTGCACAGAATTCAGGACACTGATGCCAAAAGATGAGTTGAGTGATGTAATTACAAGATAAGATAACAAGAAATTTCTCACGGGTGTGCACAGAATTCAAGACACTGATGCCAAAAGATGTGTTGAGTGATGTAATTACAAGATAAGATAACAAGAAGTTTCTCACGGGTGTGCACAGAATTTGGGACACTGATGCCAAAAGATGGCTCAATTGATGCAATCACAAAGATATTCCCATGGGTGTGCACAGAATTAGGGACACCCATTGAAAAAAATGGCAGTATGGACAGTATAAGATAACGAGTCCTTTTTCAAAAGGACTTGTAATCTATAGCTATGAGCTGATGTCCTAGCATGCAGTGCTTCTCTGTAGAATAGTCTTAACTACAATCAGTGTGCCCAATACACAGAACAGTGGCATTGTGTTGCAAGGTGTGAAGGTGAGGATTGGGTTCAAGAAATGAGGTAGTGGAAGTATAATCTACACTGATTCATGCCATTGGGCCTATTACTCAGGCTACAAATATATCGGTCTGGGTTAGACAAATTATGTAACTCATGGTGTATACCAAAAACAATTACCATAGAAGTTAGATCTCAGCCACGCCATGCTCGCAATGGCCCATACTTGCATGTTGATAGGCCTGCAATAAACACAGTATGAATTTCGCAGGAATATACCTATCTTTCACTTTTCTGCCTATTGATGCATCAGTAAAAGAGCACAAGACTGGGCACCAACCTGGCCCAGTCTGTACCAATGAACATCTGACACAAACCCTCACATTCCAGAACTAAGGGAGATGGTGTTCAAATAGGAATACCTTGACCACAGTTGGTGAATGTAGACTACTGAAGTCACTAGTTGTAATACAACAAAACTATTGAAGAAATGGTTATTGAACAAAGCCACTAAACCAAGGAACATACACTGGCACTCCAGACTCTACAGAAAGATACCCAGCAGGCATTTTGGGACTTAGCAGGAACCAAATCTCATTGTGCTCAACTATGATTAGAAGGCCTCCATCAGTAAGAAGTAGAAGCGCCAGGAATCAAGCAGTACTTGGAGCAATAGCATAATGTGGGCCTGGCGCCTGGACCATGGAATCAGAGATTCCAGGACCAATCAAATCCAGTAGCTGTATTGGGCCTCAAAGATTTAGGCATAATTCTCCAGGAAATACCAAATAGGCTAAATACAAAATCACAGGAGACTCAGGAACCTGGAATCCAGGAACAGGACATCAGAAGTCTTGGCTCAGATACCTTACCTCCAGAAGAAATATCTACAGAAGGTCCTGGGAAAGTATCTGGCCTTGTGCCACCCTAAACAATTATCCAGACACAGACAGGGGTGTCATTATATACCCTATACCCTAATCAGATTGCATTAAGCAATCATTCCTGATCATTCTTATCCATGCCTTACTCCTATCTCCTATCCCAACTCACTATATAAAAACCTAGACAAAGTGTTAGAGAGCTCAGTTTACATTACCCCCAGAATTACCATACAGTTCTCAGCACAGTAGCAGAGTTCCCTAAGTTAGATGGAGTGATCAATAACTTGGAACTATGTTCCATTGGTAGCCCAAGTAAAGAAATATACTCAACTTTGTTTAAATCACCTACATGAAGTCTGACAAGATGGTTCTTATTCATCATGCCCCTGAACACCTAGTGTTTCAAGGTCAGGTTGCTGCAACTGCAAAAGACTGCAACCTGGCTGCAACTGCAACTGCTAGCAACCGGACAGGTGCACCAATTTTGCGACCGGTTGCGACCGTTACCACAGATACCCCTCTATCTATGCTTGAAATGAAGCTTCAGACCGCCAAAAACAGTCAAAAACTCGCAAAGTTATGACCGAAACAGTTCTGAACTTGAGTATCATTCTTATTTCAAGTATAACTCCATCAGTTCTCATCTGTTTGATCTGAATCCGGGTTTAAAATGGTTGCAACTGGTCAGAACTGGTCTTTACCAGTTGCAACTGGTCTTTTGCAGTTGCGCAACTGCAAAAGGCCGGTTGCAGTTGCAGTTGCTAGGAATGGACCCTAAAGACCGGACCTGACTGGACCTCAAAACACTACGAACACCCCGCAATTAAGTAGTGCTTTGTTCAAATTTGCAGAATCAATTGAAGGTGCTCACATACTGGAATTACACTGTCAAGTTTCATACCGTACACTTAGCCACACAACAACATAATAAGTGAATGTGGTTGTATTGTCATTTGCACTAGTTGCCATTTGTAACAACAAATTCATGAGCTGAGAATTCATAGCATTTGACAATCAAATTGTATTTGTGAAATTACAACAAAACCTACCTGGAAGATCATATACACTGCCTCTGTTTCCACCAGGAGGACCAGGATGTTTGATACCTTGAACATTTTCGGTTCTCAGGTAGAGGCATTACATTGTAGTGTCGTAGATGTCTCATAGGACTACTTTTGTAGTCATTATAGATGTAGCCGGCGGATCTGCTCAGCTCCAGCGGACTTGATCAATGTAGTGGTTATAAACATGTGAGTGGACATCATCAACATAAGTTATGTGATATGGACAGGTAGGTGAGCGGGCATTCATATGTCAGTAAAGTGTAATACAAGTACTAGTAGTGCAGGGACTGGGATTGGGTAGGGTCTAGGGGCTATTACGGGGAAAGCTGTGTGGAGAGATTCAATGCCCGAGATGGGTAGGGGGGGTAGGGGTACATGGGTTTCGGGAATGGGTATCAAGCAGTCTAGGGGTGATTCCCGGGATAGGCTGCCTTTGGGGTACTCGATCTCCGGAATGGAACATAGAATCATATTGTTCCACAGGAATTGGTTGCATTCAATCACCGGAATGAAGGGAGGTGGGGACATGTGGATTAGAATGGGCTGGGGGAGTGAGTGCATGGATATCGGCAATGGCTGGGGTTGCAGGCAAAGGGCAGTTGCCAGGATGGATGAGGGCAGATAGGACCCCAGGGACGGGAAGGTGCAGGGTAAGAGGATTGCTGGAGGGGTTACTCCTGGGGATGAAAAGAGTGGGGGAGGTGTGTGGGTGCCAGGGGAGGTGAGATGGGATTCTGGGGATGAGAAGGGGTGGGGTGGGAGGATTGCCGGAGGGAGTGCTGCTCCAGGTAATGAATAGGGTGGGGGAGGTGGGTGCATTGGTATGGGGAGGGGTTGAGCGTACAGTCCCCATGATTGATACAGGGGCAGCCGTGGGACATAGGTTGATTGGCTGGGTTGAATACCAGGAGAGGGTTGGGTGAGAGCTTGAGCTGATACCCGTGTTGTATCTGTTTGTTGGATGTCCAGGTAATGATTGATGGGCTGGTGCGTTGCCAATGCTGATGCCTGGGTGGTGTTGGAAATATTGGGAGATGGCAGTTCTGGGACTGGATACATTGCAGAACCTGTGAGCATTCCTGGGACAGGTAAGGGGGCAGGCATACAGTCCCCATGATTGATATGGGGGAGGGGGAATGTCCACAAAAGGAAAGGGCTGAGCTGATGTAGACACATGAGATGGACGTTGGGACTGCATTGCCATGGAACAATTGCCAAGACAGTCACTGCCTGGGATGGGGAGTGATTGAGAGAATGGACTGCTGGCACACATCCTGAGATCACATAAGTTTTTTCCCAGGGTTGGAGGGAGAGCGGTGCCAGATGAGGATTGCTGTTGGGCTGTTGCTGGGACTGTTAATGACTGGGCTCTTGCCTCCCTGTTGATCCCACAAAGTTCATAAAACTCAGTTTTCACATCAAGCTATAGGTTGTGGATAAACAAATAGCAGTGTTGTGTAACACAATTCGGTACCTCTTCATTTGCCCCATAAGTATTATCCAACGCCCAATGATCTACATTGGCCATGAATACAGTGACCCCATTGATCTCTCCCTGAATCAAGTCTGCACTTCTGATTGCTGGAGAGGCATCATAACCACAAGAAGATTATGGCAGGACAAACGTTCAATTGTGGAGTGGTACAGTTCGGCTACCAGGGACAACCACACCCTGGAATGTTCGATAGCTGAAGATGGATACCAGGAGACTACAGATTAGCTTTGAATCACCACCTGTTTGGATGGCCAGGCATTGCCAATAAAGACATCGCACCTGCAAGAGGCTGACCCAACTTGTTTGCATTGCCGAACGACAAGTGCACTCTTATGGCAATGAAACAAAGCATTCCGCTGCTGTGATTCAATTGCCAGGTGTGCGAGGGCAAACAAGGTGGCCAGGACAACCACTTGCTTGAGATGGTTTGCGAAACAAATCCTCCTTCACAAGACATGGGGTTGGATTGCTGGTGAATGCCGGAAATGATCTCAGGAAAGGACATGAACATTAGGATTGCTGATGTACGACTGAAAGAACCAGAACAAAGAATTGACTCTGGAATGTCTAAAGCATGCATGTCTTGCAACGGTAGGACGACCACAAGACAGAAGGCCCGACTGCACATGTTGTGATGTAGGATTCCCGAAGTAACATCCCAGTGGCCTCCCACCTTCCCGAGGTACATGTACTTAAATTGTGAGGTTTTGCTGGGGATGACAGAAGTTGCCGACTAACTGCCCAATGTCTTTCGATTTCCTGGGTACAACCACAATGGAACTACAAATGAAATGACAGCTGTCAACTCCGAGTGTAGGAGAATCAACTGTGAGGGCTAAATGACCACATCCTGTGTGACATGCAATTCTTTTTGAACTGGTCAGGAGGACCATAACTTATATTGCTGAATATCAAGCTTTTGAGAAGTACTCATACTGGGATGTTTGATGACTGCTCAAAAATCATGGTTTGGATAACTGGACATTGACAGTGGGGCCGTAACATGCAATTGTCTGGTCATGTCCAAGGTATGAGAAAAGGAAAAAATGACAATCTCTTTTGAATGATGATAGTAGATTGCCTAGTATTGCTTTGAAAGAAGCCAATGTCAACACCCTGTTATGCCAGACTCCCAGAAAGAAATGCCAGAGAACATCCCATTCCTGAAGTATTGCATTGCTGATCATAGATTGCCAGGCACACTCCTAAACAAGCTAGAGCCGAAGAATAAATCTGTGGGATACTTTGAGTGATTGAAAAGAGTGAATTTATACACTTGTTATAACAAAAGCCTATGCAAGTACAAAAGATCGTGGGGTGGCCCCGGTCACAGCAATTTGAACCAATTTACCCTCAGGACCCACAAATGAGAAACGCGGGGATCATCGCAGAACCCAGCAATGTCGATTACCGAAATATGTGATGATGGGCATCGTGAGAACAAAACATTGTCCATTATTTTGGATTATTTGTTGAAGGTTGACTTGCACCATGTCTGAACCCACCACATCCTTGTTCCATATATACGTGCGCATGGCCCAAGAAACCTTCAACTACTATGAGTCTCGTCTCCATGCTCAACTCCACACATACATGTACTATGTACCTTGTCGTGATGTTCAATTCGAGAAAAAGACAATTAAGGAGATGGTGAGTACTTCAGTTGTTACATAGATCATTTGTTCATCAAGGTGAGCATCAGCTATACATATACAGGCATGTCACCTTTGTAAAAAAAAATGGATGTCAGGTGCGCAATCCTTCAAACTGCCATGTTGGCTGAGCAGCTGGTTGTGAATGGATACATGGCAGGGAATGGCTATATAGAAGGTGTCAAGGCCTATTTGAAAGACAACATGTACCTGGAAGGTGTTGAGGCCTATTTGGAAGACCAGACTCACCCACCCTCTTCACAAGTTGCATTGTATGCATGCAACTGGTGGAGTAAAGACCCCCCGGATTGATCGATCCTGTGTCCCAGAACACTGATGAAGTGTCTCGAGCATCACCACATTGTCCTTGACCCTGCAAAAGGGTTAGAATTGTCAGATGACGAAGACTGTGCTCCTAGCACATTCCTGTCTGAACATCTGGCAGTGACGCTCGAACTTTTGGACAAGGAATCAGACAAAGTATTCCAAGATCCTGGCCCCGGGCTTGATTTCTTGGATGAGGAGTTTGTGCCTTATGGCGAGTTTTCAAACAATGAAGATGTGCCTCCTGACATTGCTGTGAATGCAGGTACAGATATACAATTGATGAAAGATCCCTCTGCAGGAATGGAACTTTCTGATGATGACGATGTAGTGGCCAGTCTGGAACTATCAGATGATGAAGACATAGCAGCGGGAATGGAACTCTCACCTCCAATTGATTATCACTGTTTGAAAATTCATGTGGCAATAGTTGAAAATGATGGGAATGTGGCAATGAAGGAAACATTATTTCAATGAAGTGAATGAGGTGAACATTTACTAATTAAGGGGGCAATGTCCCTATGGCCAGCCAAGCATTCTCAAGTTGGAACACCAATGTCAGGCTAGTTTCCGAGGCTGGCAATGGTCAGGAAGGGGGGCGATCAGCAATGTCATTGTTAATCACACTGGGACCGTCAACAGTGATTGGCACCACCTGGGATTGGATGATTGACTGGCAATCAACTCACCACTGATTGCACACAGCTATATTAATGATGTGGTCTTTTTGATGCCAGCAATGGGACAGGCAGCAAGTATGGCACATAGCAGCACTACATTGTAGGGTAGTAGACCTGCCTGAGGACATCAAATGTAGCCATCTCTTACCAAGCCAAAGGGTCCACTCAGCTCCCAGTGGACGTCTACATGTAGTGGTAGTAAACCGGTGAGCGGATGTGATCAGGATCAGTATAGTGATAAGATAATAGGATGAGCGGGTGTGAGTAGGTCATTGAAAGGGTAATGCTTCTGGGTGCGCTTTGCGGGAGGGGTGGCAGGGGTCAGTGAATGGGATTGGTTACCAGCGTGGATCATGGGTAAGGGGGGTCAATTGCCGGGATGGGTTCCCAGGTGGGGGGATCGGGTTGGGGAATGGGATTGCCGGGGGAGTGGGTTGGGGATTGGGATTGCCGGGGGAGCGGGTAGGGGGAGGGGTTGATTGTTGGGGGTGGGTTCCTGGGTAGGGGGTTGATTGCCAGGATGGGTTCCCAGGTGGGGGGATTGGGGTGGGGATTGGGATTGGGATTGCCATGCAAATGTGTGAGAGGGGGGGCCGATTGCAAGGAGAGTTCCCAAGTGAGGGATTGGGTTGGGAATTATGATTGCTGAGGATGGGAGAGTGGGAAGGGGGGTCAATTGCCGGGATGGGCTGATAGGTGAGATGATTAGGTTGGGGATTGGGAGTGCTGGGGGGCATCATAAAAGTGTGGGGTAGCAGGTGGTCCAATTCCCAGGTTGGTTCCCGGGGGTGGACAAAAATTGATGTGGATCCCAGCATCCATGCACTGCATTTCGGCAATGACAGTGTATTTCAGCAATCAAAAAAGACTGGACTTCCAGTTGCAGTTATTTCGGCAATGACAGTGAATTTCAGCCATGACAGTGAATTTTGGCAATGACAGTGCATTTTGGCAATGATAACTTGCCCCAGCAATTGTGCAGTGGGTGGGGGTTGAATTCCCAAGCATCATAAAAGTGTGTTGTAGCAGGTGGTCCAATTTCCGGGTTGGTTCCTGGGGGTGGACAAAAATTGATGTATATCCTGGCAACTGTGCACTGCATTTCAGCAATGACAACTTGCCCCAGCAATTGAAAAAGACTGGACTTCCAGTTGCAGTTGCAGTCCCCCAATTGGGGTAAGTTTGCGACGGGTTGCGACCAATCGCAACCGTGCAAACGCTGTGTACCTATCTTCCCCTCAAAATCGGTCCCTGGAACATCAAAATCGGTCAAGAACTGACTGAGTTACTGTCAACACAGTGTAACAAGTACCCACTATATTGTTTTGACCATATCTCTGTCAGTTCTTGACCAATTTAAAATGTGCCGGGCTGTAAATCAGCGTAAGGAGTATGTCTAAAGGTTAGGATACTGTACGATATGTATATCACGCCGGTTGCCACCAATCAAAACCAGAAAAAGACCGGCCACAACTCGGTCATGTTGCAACCAGTCTTTGATTTTGTAACTGCTAGAGACCGGTCCCTAGCAGTTCTGGTTGCAGTGGCAAGTATCTGGGACTTGCAGCGACCGGTTGCATCCGCAATGCCGACTTGCCCCGGCAATTGATAACTCACCCCGGGGATCGACAAATTGAACTGCACATTGTATTATCCCGGCAACTGTGCAGTGCATTTCGGCAATGATGACTTATCCCAGGGATTGAAAAATTGGCGCATGCAACATGCACTGCACATTGTATTATCCCGGCAACTGTGCAATGAGTTTTGGCAATGATCACATACCCCAGGAATCAAATGCTCAGCCCAGAGATTGAACAATTGATGTGTGCAACATGCACTGCACATTCATTTGATTCCTGGGATAAGTGATCATTGCTGAAACATTGCACAGTTGCCAGGATAATACAATGTGCACATCAATTTGCCAATCCCCGGGATGAGCAGTCAATTGCTGTGGCAAGCCGTCATTGCCGAAATGCACTGCACAGTTGCCGGGATAAGTTGCAACATGACCAAGTTGTGACTGGGTCTTTTTCCTGTTGCAATCGGCTGTAACCAGCATGATATACATATTGCACAGTATCCTAACCTTTAGACATACTCCTTACGCTGATTTACAGCCCAGCACGTTTTAAATCGGTCAAGAACTGACAGAGATATGGTCAAAACAATATAGTGGGTACTTGTTACACTGTGTTGACAGTAACTCAGTCAGTTCTTGACCGATTTTGATGTTCCAGGGACCGATTTTGAGGGGAAGATAGGTACACAGCGTTTGCACGGTTGCGATTGGTCGCAACCCGTCGCAAACTTACCCCAATTGGGGGACTGCAACTGCAACTGGAAGTCCAGTCTTTTTCAATTGCCAGGGCAAGTTGTCATTGCCGAAATGCACTGCACAGTTGCCAGGATAAGTAAATGTGTGCTGCATGTTGCACAGGTGAATGTCTCAGTCCCCGGGGTGAGCATTGTATGCCTGGGATGAGTGTTCAATTCCCGGGATAAGTGTTCAATCCCCAGGGCGAGCATTTGATACTCGGGGTAACTGATCATTGCCAAAATGCAGTGCACAATTGCCAGGATAATACAACGTGTAGTGTATGTTGCCCAAGCCAATTGTTCAATTCCAGGAGTGAGTGTACAATCCCTGGGGTGAGTGTTCAATCCCCAGGGTGAGCATTCCATTGTTGAAATGCACTGCATGGTTGCCAGGATAAGTAAATGTGTGCTGCATGTTGCACAGATCAAGGTTTCAATGCCCAGGGTGAGCATTTGATACTTGGGGTAAGTGACAATGCCTAACATACATTGCATCATTGCTGGGCTGACCAAATTCCTCAACCTTATGAGTATACTTGATCATTGTGCATCTTGGCCTACATCAATTCCCCAGACATCTAGAAGGGGTTTTGTAAGTTGCATCTGATCACTCCTAATTTCCCATTTTACACCCCCCATGGAACACAGCATAAGATCGGAGATTATCCAAGTTGGATAATGTGGGAGAAATTTCAGAAAACCTCAAATCATCCCCAGATTACCCCCAGATAATCCGACCTGGGG
>JABCKT010007023.1:0-10439 GCA_018858115.1 Tephrocybe rancida | reverse complement strand
CTGGCATCTCCCAAAGACCAACCACATCTCACAAAGGCACTCCATAAAGAGCTTTGGGTGCTCTGAAAGATGCTTATCGGATGTCTCTGGTTGCTTTCATTGCTTTAAAAGAATCTTCAGAAAGCAGTATATTGCGCGATACTACAAATATATACACAGGTCCTTGTACAACATATCGAGGTAAAAGTTTATGAGCTGACAGCTCCATGTATTATGTATACTAACCACCACTTGCCGGTGCCGAACTCGCTCAAACCCATACATCACAAGGGGCAATCAGTGTGTATGCCCACTAGCCCTTGATGAGGCACATTTACAGCATGTTGGAGGCTGGGGAAGGTGGTGAAGGATTGGTGGTGTATGCAGTCTCATAACAATGTAAAGGTACTATAAAATGGATTAGCAACATAAATTAAAGAGAAATGTAGACGTACAGGGGACATGCCGGAGAGAGAACAGTTGGGTGTGGGGTAGGGCGCACAAGACATATCACTACAGACATTTCTAGAACATTCATGAGGCATGGATATGTAGTTATGACTTACAGGCTGGTTTTCGCAGGTCCTTGGTGAGTATACACTGAGTGCTGAGTACTTAGCATTGAACAGGTAAATAACACAAGAGACGTACCAGTAGACCAACTATCCATGCTATACATTCCTAATCACCCATCCACTTATCTAAAGAATGAGTTGATGGATATGTGGCTGCGACCAAGTTACAGGCCGGTTTTTGCAGGCGCTTGGTGAGTATAAGCTGAACGCTTAGTACTCAGTACTGAACTAGTGAAAAAATATGAGACTTACCTATAGACCGCCTACTCAATCCATGTATCCCTGATCCGTGCACTTGTCTAGAAAATGACTTGTCAGCATATGAGCGCCAAGATTGGAAATGGGAAGAAAGGCGTGGCTGCTGGTGGTCATTGTGGAGGAGAAAATGAACTTGTTGGGATTTGTTTGGCACTTGTTGACTATTTTACGGATGGTGATGTCGGAGCTTGAAATGACTTGGAACTTTCACGAGATCAGCTTGCCTGGTCAGTGGTCTCCTGGATTTCAAGTGGACCAGTCATTTACTGTACTTTCTCCTTAGGCTTATCTTATTTTCCAGTGCTAATTAGTCACCTGTGTGTCCCACCCTTCCCCTCTAATTAGAGAAGTAACTAGGTACTCAGTTACACCTCTCTAAGTTGAAAGGAATGTATCAGTTCTCTATGATACAGATTACGACTGGATAATACAGGGGGACTCTGAGGAAATCTGAGGTGGTTGTCGGAGTATGCTGGGAGCGCTGTTGGGCGTTATCAGATCAACGCTGATGGCTGCCATCAATGTCGTCCGCCACTGTCAGTGGCGCCGCCGCTGTCTCCCTCCCGCCCCACACCCTCTGCTCATCGTCGGCCACAATGAGCATGAATATACATGTAAATTATACCAAAAAATAACAGAAAAATAGTATAAATTCCAAGTAAGCTATTCGGCTCCCCTCAGACCATGTTGATATGTGCCTGCCCATCAACATCATGACAAATATCAGATCATTCCTACCTTGGCACTGCCATCACCGGCCCCGATAGCCCTGGAACATGCGTGCTCGTCATCGTGCACGACGAGCTCAACTCCCTCTTTCAAAATTGCTCAAAAAATCACAGAAAAAATAGGGGAAATCAAGGAATAGATTATTGAGCAGCTACTGTAAATGCATCCAGGGCCTCAGCAAGGAGACCCACACTGTCCTCCTCTCCCTCCTCCTCCTCCTCCTCCTCTTCCTCCTCCTCCTCCTCTTCCTCCTCCTCCTCGCTATTGACTGGGGCCACTTGTGGTTTGTCAACAACCATGTCATCCAGGAGGTCCCCTATGAGCAAAGACTTATTGACAGGAATGCCAGGAATGATAGAGCCGCTGAAGAGTGGGTTTATTGAAAGCTTTTTGAAGCGCCAGCAATGTAAGTCATAGAAGCAGGTCTGCTCCTCGTGGTATCAATGGACCTGGTAGGCAAGAGCCACATCGGATTGGGCCACCTCCTGTTCTTTCACTAGAAGAAACACCTCTTCATCTCGCATGTGAGTGATCACTCATTTAATTTTGATGTTGAGGCGATGAATCTCCTCACATGCATGTTCTGTCTTGAAATACCGATCCATGGCAAGTCAAGCAGAGGGCTGGGCTCATACACGTTTGCGGATGTCTTGGCGGCAGTCACGAAGAAGGTCGAAATCGGCCAGATATGCGTACTCGACCACTTGATCCGAAGAGAGGGAGGGGCATGGTGGGGACATCAGAGCGGTGGTGGCATTGTAACACTCCAGCACAGACCTGATGGCTTGTGATCACACCTTCAGGGCCTTCCTGATGTGCTTTTTTAGTTTATATCCTGTTATATATGTCAATTAGACTTAGACATCGAGAGAAGTGAGAGGTGCAGAAGACATACCTGCCTGTGACATGTTCATTTTTGTGAGTTCAAACATGTGGGATACCACCAGGCCCTCCAGTTCATCGAGGCAGCACTGGTATCTCCACCTCCCCACCATAACTGACACTTCCTTCCACTCTTTGCACTCCAGAGTCCACTGCTCACTAACTTCCAACTGTAGTTCAAGCTCCTGGACCGTAACCAGCTCACGGTTGACCGTCTCCCTCACATGTCAAAGCCGTGTTTCAGGATTGTACTGTCGTTTTGCGCCAGGTGCTCTGGCAGATGATGTGGAAGGGTGCTGGGGGTTGTAAGTGTGCCACGTGGTCATTAGTTCATCAAGTTTTGAACTATGAATGATAAGTTCAACATTGAGAGGAAGAATGACAAATTATGACATATGATGTGGCATGATAGTAGACAAGCTTTTGGTAGTACTCCATTTCTAACATGTCCTGCACAGGCTCCTTGGCCAGGGAGGTGAGATATGCACGCTCTTCCTCGAGCCACTGGTGGAACATGTCAGTTGACACGATTCCTTGGTCGTTCATGGTTTTGTGAAGCGCAGTCATTCCTGCAAGAATCTCGAGCACCTGCCAGTAGTTGTTGACAAGGAATATACCTGCATATTGAACTAGATTGAGCTTGTAAAAATTAAAAAAACAATGAATACCCAACATACTTAGTTTCTGCGCAGTTTCAAACGCATCTGTATGGACCATATATTCGACAATTTTCTGTTGGCAATGGAACAATGTTGCATAACAAATGGAGGCTGCAAGGTGGTTGGACTTTGAGAAGAAGCGCTCGCAGCCTTCCAAATCCTCGAGGCCCATCCCTTTGACGTAGGTAGCCAAGTGTGAGAGCTGGCATATTCGGTTGTGCGCATGGCTGTGGAAGGAGCCAACAAGGGCCTTGAACCTCAGCTCTCATGCACGCGCACCCAACTCGCTTCAATCAAGAGTGGTCTTGAACTTGCAGCTGATGTCGTAACCTCCACCAATGTCCTCTCCAAAGACTTCAAGCAGAGTGGCTATGACTGCAAGAGGGTACTTTGATCTGAAAGGGCAAAATGTGAGTAAATTTGACAGAGCTGAGTATTGTAAACATACAACTCACTGCTCAGCACCATATCAGCCACGACTAGCCCAAAACCATGGTGACAGAGTGCCAGGAATACCCCAGTCTCATCAAAAATGC
This sequence comes from Tephrocybe rancida, assembly GCA_018858115.1. Classification (NCBI taxonomy): domain Eukaryota; kingdom Fungi; phylum Basidiomycota; class Agaricomycetes; order Agaricales; family Lyophyllaceae; genus Tephrocybe; species Tephrocybe rancida. Next base: position 6,821 of record JABCKT010007023.1, on the reverse strand, counting down.
CCCACATCTTTGCCGTAATCTCATTAACCATGTTCGTCCAGCGCCCAGCACATGGGTTATCCTCGACCTCCTCCTTACTTGCAGTTGACAGTAGCTCCTCCAGGGAAGATTTGGCCCAACAATCAACCTCTTCACATGTCAGGTAGTGATCTCCTGGAACAGACCTTGAATTGTGTCGAGCGTTGGACTTGGTGAGCGGCGGTGGCTGTCCTGGATCGCCCTCAGCAGGGGGTGTCTTTTTTGCGCTCCAAAGGCGCTTGAGTGAGTCGTTACCGTCCATCATGAACAATATTTTGAATATGAGGTCACCTTTGCCTTCAAGTTTGTATGTACATGTGGGACAGGCATTCTTCAAACACCATTTTGGGAGGTTACAGCCAAGTGCAGCATCAATACAGCTCTGCATGCTTGTACGAATTGCAAGATAGAGGTCGAACGCGAAGCTCAACTGTTGTGCAAGGTATTGGTGGAAAGGAATTCTGTGGAGGTCGCAGAGGCTCTGGATAAATGGTTCAATTGTCATATGGGGGCAGCGAAGGTGTGTTATGCGATACAGCTCCAGGACACACGTCGAAAATGTGAAATTAGGCTTGAGAGGAGTGGTTGGGATTAGGCCATGGTGAACGATAGCAGCTAGAAGGTTGGGATCGTCATCGTGAATATCTACAGCGCAGGTATAGGTTCCTATATGAGACAATGATAAGTTCAGCATGGAGAAAATAGAGTCATAAACACATATGATACATATCCATTACTCTGAGTTTGATGCTGCCTTCCACCACGCCAGTTCGTGAAGATGTAGTAGGATCCAGACTTTGTGATGATGTAGGGCCTTGCTCCAAGGCATTGTCTCCCATGCTAACGGCCCACTCCAGATAAGCATCAGTCATCCCTTCCATGGTGTGGAGCTGTTGAGCACGGAATTGAGATTGCGCTCTGAGTTGAAGTCATTGTTGGTAGACATGTCCTCAAAATCCATGGTGAATTTTGGAATATCACGTTCCGACAATTTGACGGGAGCTTGTAAAGTTGGTGAGTTCATAACTGCTGAGTCTGGTCACTCTCAACTCACCAGGTCTTCGATGACACATGGCATTTGCCTTTGCGATACTCTCCCTTATCTCCCTGTTGCCTAGAGTCTTGCTTTCCGCTATGCGACCACCTGGCATTGAAGTCATTGAACATACGCGTAGCTTGCTGGAGCTGGAGGTAGCCCGACCTTGGCTCATAATTTTTGGCATGGCAATGGCAGAGTTCCTCGCATCATGTGAGAGTTGAGATTCAAGTTGACGCCCTAGTCAATACTTATGGTTACTTACACAGGTCTCTATTACAGCAAAAGTGCTATCCACAAAGGTGAGCACATTTGATCCGACATATGCATTGAATTTCAGCAGAATTTGTGGGGGCACTCTGCCTGGGGGGCTCCAGAACTCAACCCAGTTCAAGCCCTTAGACTGATTGGCTGCTCAAATGCTGATGAAATGCAAAGGATATGTCAAAATCCATGGAAGGCTCTGACTGATGCAATGTTACCCAGATGAAACCTTTCTCTATGCCACAAATGGTATTTAGTGTTTTTTATTATTATCACTCAAGTTGATTTATCAAACTTTGTCTGTGCAGACATGGTCGGGAATGACATTCTTGCCATTCGAAGTGACCTAAATACATAACGCGACATTTGACCTTGCTGCATCCTTAAAGGCGGCCTCGGAGCAATGCCACATTGATGACGCCATGCTAACTACTCCTGAGCCAGATAACAACGCCCCAGAGTTCTGGCATTTGAAATCCAGCAACCCTACTCCTAGAAATGCCCATGTTGATTTGTACGATGATCCTCAGACCGGACATGCACTTGACCATGATAATTCTTGTGATCTCAAGAAGGACAGCGCTGGCCAACGCCCAGGATATTTTATAGCACAACCCTCCAACCCAGCTAACGACCTCAAATGCCCTCATGAGGAATCCTCCAAAGGTGCAGGAGGAAAAAACGAACGTGTTCATAAAAAACACTGTAAATGTCTTGATGCACAGGCAGAGATGTTTGGACATCACCCTGTCAGGCCCGAAGTTGTCGCCACCCACATGCATGGTGCACCAACAATCCCAACCAACATGACCCATGAAGAATTCCCAGTCAACAGCGGTGGATTTACAGCCCGACCTAGCCAGTTGGATGAGGAAGGCTGGTTCTTCGCGTCACTCCAAGAAGCACTCAATGCAGGATATCAACTCATCAAGTGGAACAGGAAGTAAGTAACAACTTTCTCCTTGATAGGTATCTACTGAATAACATCTAGGACTTGCATGCCTCTCGTTTGCAAAGATGGGCGCATCTTTGCTTGCCTGGTTGGGCATCCTGACAACCTGAGCTATCTTGAGTCCTGTCAGTTAGCATACAAGGCAATCATGGAAGAAGGCCGCAACACCAACTTCAGCCATGACAAGATGCATCACAAACGTGGTGACTTTCCTGCAGTCAACATAGGTGTCACCATGGGACTAGGTGCAACATATCCTATGAACCTTCGAACAGGACCTCATGCTGATATGATGGATCATCTTCTTGCAAACAAGTATGTTGTACGCATGGCAGACTGTGCTGATGGTGAGTGCTATTACACGTAATGTTTTTCAAGCTCACATGTATGCATAGCGGCGTTCAACTTTTGGGCGCCCAACATTCACAAGCTCTACCACGACACTCTGAACCTGTTATTCAAAGGCTTACCATACCTTCGTCGTATCTTTCCCTGCAGCATCTTCCCTGCAGCTGCGTTCAACTTTGGGCTAAACATATTCACTAAAGCACACCGAGACACCATGAATTTACCAGTTGGATGGTGTGCAATCCAGGCTCTAGGAAAATTTGGTCACATGAAGGGTGGACATATGGTTTTCCCGTGTCTTAAGCTGGTCGTCGAGTTTCCTCCTGGGGCTCTTATCCTAATCCCCTCTGCAATGCTTACACACACAAACATCCCAGTACAGGAGGGTGATTGTCATGTCTCATTCACTCAATATTGTGCTGGTGGGCTCTTCCGCTATGTTGAGAACGGGTTTCAAACAGATGCACAGCTTTTGAAGGATGACCCAGGGGAGCATGAAAGGTTACGTCTCGTAAAGGACACACAGTGGGAGAGGGACTACCAGTTATATAGAATGGCAATTGATTGTGTGGCTCCTGTGTAGTAGTGTCATAATACAGCAGTTATATCAGACAAATATAATGTTCAGGGTACATAAATTGTTCTTTGTCTCAAGATCTCAAGTACTGATGACTCCGGTACAATGTGCCTTAATGTTGAAAGTTCATTGATCCTTCAACGTGTCAATTTTGAATGACATGAACAACTTGATAAAATCTGTGGAGAAACACAAAAGACTACAAGACTATGGGAGCACACAAGAAACATCACTCAAAGTGCTTGACCTTATACTTCATGAATGACTTCACAAAAATCCCATTAGCCTCCTCCTTTGTAGCAGCGATGCGAACAACGCCCGAACCATGACCAATTGCCCATCATGCCACAGAGCTGTCAATTGAGTTGATGAGTGGTGAATGAAGTAACATAAGATGATGAAAATGTACTGCCCTTGATACACACCAGGGGTATGACCCTCAATGACGGCGTACCATAGAACATTGTCACTGAGGACAGGGACACTGTTCACAACTTGAGGAGTTGGGTGAGACGCCTTGCGAGCATCTTCAGGGCTCCACAACCAACCTATCCCTGAATATCAAAACACATATCATTGAAGAAGTCAACAAACATACCACGATCACCTTGACTTTGCCATGCCGAATAATCAGGCAGGTCACGAGGGGTGGTGTAGGATGGGCCTGAAGTAGAGGAATGCCTGGGTTGCATTCTGTGTGGCGCTCGGCTTGAGCCAGGGATCGGCGTGGATGGGGGTGCGTGTGGGCCTCACCTTGAATGAGCACGTGTGGGTGAGCGGTGTTTAGTCATCGCAGCAAGGCGGGCAGCAGAGGATCCTGGTGGGCCAACAGTGCTTGTGGCAAGACTGTGGTTCCACACGTCCTGAGCCTCCTGCAAGGTGCGAAAGCCTTGGTACCTGTTGTGGGGATAACCCGAGACCTGGTCGTGACAAGCATACCTAAGACAATAAATATGATTCCTTTGAAACTCGAGAGAAAGTGTTGAATACTTACCAAGTCTTGTAAATGCCAGGGATGCGACCTGCAAAAACAACATAGGCTTTGGCCTTTGAGCGCCCTCAATGTTGTCCTTGAAGATTTTCTTCAGCGGCATCCACAAACACATTAGTACAACAGTCATCCTGTTTGATGTCAGTTTCATCATCACTAGACACTATGATGGCGCCATCTCCATCCAAAACGACCTTCTCGGGGAAGGGCTGTTGTACTGCGGCAGTGGAGTTAAAGGTGGCACGGCGCATATCTGCAGCAAACTGTTCGTCCTCATCTTCGGTCGTGGGCTCAAGTGGAGGCTCAAGTGGTGGGGTACACGACCATGCTTCTAAATGCACCATCAGCGAGGAAATAGGTGGGGGGGGTGGCTATCAGAATACTTACTTTCTTTGCCTTTGCATTGCAGTTTGTCCTCATCTTCGGTCGTGGGCTCAGGTGGAGGCTTGAGCGGCAAGGTACACGACCATGCTTCTAAATGTGCCATCAGCAAGGAAATAGGTGGGGGGGTGGCTATCAGAGTACTTACTTTATTTGCCTTTGCATCGCATTATGGGGGGCTATGCCACAGGGAAAGTGGAGAGTATTTGGTTGCAACGATGGTGGTTGAAAGAAAGTGGTGTTTGGCTCTAATTGTGCAGACGGAAAAGTTTTAAACCACTCCTCATGTGGTTAATTTATGGTGTGGTGCTGGCAATCGTGTGCACTCTCCCCAAAAATTGGAGTAAACAAACCCCCTGATTTCCAGCTGTCTGATACGTGCACCATTGCTACCATGGAGGACTCCCCAGCTGCACAGCCAGACAAACCAATGAACTCCCTCATTGAGCAACAAGACCAACCGTTGACACACGCCAGCAGGCATCCAGAAAAAAAAATCATCCCTCCCTGATACAATTATCAGAAGAAGACACATGCCCAGACGGAAACAGCCAAGGTGCAGGTGGCGTTGAAACGAGACAGGAAGAAGGCCCTTCAGAGCAAGATCAATGGTTTCCTCGACCAACGAGAGAAGTTCGCCATCAAGCTTGCCGAAAAATTCAACCTCAAGGTTGAAAAGCACGCCGACTAGTCAACAACACATTCGTCATCAAGCAGATGCGAGCTCCAAACACATGGAACATGCTGGTATCACACCATGGAAAGGAGCTGAATGAAGGTCAGTTACTTGGTCAGTTTATACAGTAAATTTACTGACAAAACATAGGGCAAACCAAAGGAGACAGATTGTCACTGAGTGAGATACAAAGTATAGTTCAGCAAGAAATCGAAGACGGAGAGCATAATGACGTGGACGAGGTCGGGTTACAAGAGGAGCTCAAGGACTCCCGAGAAGTCAAGTCAAAGGGCATGCGCAGCTTGAATAGAGCAGTGGCTGTTGACTACAATGCTTCTCTATGGTGGGTAGAAACAGAGGTAAGCAATCCTTTCATTTGCTCATGCAAAAAAGCTAACCTTGCGATACATCTAGATGGCCAATCTTCACGAGCAGTGCGGAACGATGGTGTTTGTGTTCTTCACATGAGGTCATGCCCACGACTCCATTGTTCCAGGATGGATCGAATCCCAGGGTTCGCTGGTGTTTGTCAATGAAGTCCTTGAAATCACACCCACTGAACTGGTGAGAAAGTTTGAGCTCTGGGCATGTTCAAAAGACAGAAGTACATGGTGCTCACCTTGACGTAATGAACTTAAAATTGATAGGCTTTAGTAAAAATTGCTGACACCGCCACGTCCCTTCACTCAGAAAGCATCAACACCATCATAATGGGACTTTGTACATATCTCATGCAGCTAGAAACAGGCATAGGCAACTAATCGTGAGTTTCAGAGAAAATAGTGGGGATTAGCAACATTACCATGCACTATGAGAAGTATGAGTCCGATGTAGTAGAGCGATACAGTGTCATTCTGCACGGTTGGCTGCTGGGAATAAAGTTCCGCAGCCCTGCTAAGATCACATCCATGGAGGAAGCTCGAGTTCTTTGGGATGCGCTGGCTTCCAGCGAGTGTAAGTGGGTCAAGTTGTCTTGCAAAGAAAAGGACACCCATGCGAAGGAGAGGCAGCAGAAGATTGCAAGCGGAGAGATTCCAGTAAAAACGAGGCAGCTGAGGTCTGACAAGGGAAAGAAGCGAGGACCAAAGAAGTCGAAGGTTGGGGAGAAGCGGAAGCGCGGGCAAGGCAACAATGGTGAGGCGAGCGAGGGCAAGGCAGAGCACAACAAGGAGAACGCACCTCCACAGAAGAAGCAGTGTGGCACGCACACAGGGAAGAGCAGTGCAGCACGTAGTGTTTTAAAGTCGGGTCGGGTCGGGTCTTTCGCCCGTTTTTTCTGCAACCGCGACCGCAACCGGTTGCTGGGGATGCCCAAATGTAGCGACTGCGACCGCGACCGGTAGCAACCGGTCTCTAGTAGTCGCAGAATCAAAAAGACTGGTTGCAACCAGTTGCAACATGACCCGGTTGTGACCGGTCTTTGTCTGGTTGCAACCGGTTGCAACCGGGGTAATATACATAACGTGCAGTATTGTATCGTGTAGATATACTCCTTACCTTTATTTGCAGCCCGGCACGTTTCAAATCGGGCAGGAACTGACAGAGATATGCTCAAAGCAGTGGGGGGTACATAAATTG
>JABCKT010007022.1:0-10480 GCA_018858115.1 Tephrocybe rancida | reverse complement strand
TAAAGAAAAAGAAAAAAAGAAAAAAAAACACTGCCCACCACCACAGAGGGCGGGCAGGCAGGTGTTGTGGGCATTCCAAAGTAGCAGTGATTGGGGGGGGCGCACCCTCATGTCACTCCCAAGGGGTAAGCACTATGAAAAGAGAAAAAAATACCTAAGAACCCACCCCCCACCGTCTAGGTGGGGGGCAGGCAACAGGGGCAGGCAATGGTGGTCGGCCATGTGTGCCGTTGTCACGTCAGGGCCCTAAATAGAAAATTAGTAATAAGAAGACAAAGAAAAAGCCACCCCGCCGCCCGCTGCAGCAGGCAGGGGGCGGGTGTGCAGCAGGCAGGTGCATGGTGGGCATGTGCAGGGTGGCCATTGCCGTGTTGGTCTCCTGGCGGCAATCCTCGTGGTGATGTGGCAGCCAGGGGTGCGTGGCAATTGGGCTGTCATCACATTGTTGGTCTGCTGGCAGCAGTTGTAGTGGTGACGTGGCGGTTGGGGTGCGCCGTTGTTGCCTCGTTGGTCTGCTGGCGGTGGTTCTGCACCTGTTGTAACCACTGTCATATATCATATCCTGTCCACTGACAGAATCAGTGATACATCATGACCATCAACTGACTACCTTCCTAAAGAGGTTGGACTCAACAGTTGGCATCAAATGGCAATCACTTTGGCATTTTGGCACTCCTTGGCACTCTACAGGCTTTCTCTGGGCTCATTCCCGTGCCTTCATGGGACACACAGCACTTGGGCCATGCGGACCTCCTGACACACTCACTATTGAAAAGCATATGACAAGGAGAAGAAAGACAAATGAATTATGAAAGCAATTACGAATTAGATGCTAAAAGGCTGTATGTACTTTGGTCACAACCTTCAACCACACTGCACGACGTGGAAGTTTGGAGGTAGGGATCCTGACTCCCCAAAAGTATAACCCTACCAGTAGACTGAGTATGCCGTTGAGTCCTGACAGCAGGAGCTTCTCCCGAGGTATGGCATTCCACCAGGCTTGCATAGAGTCCTCCGAGGTCTTCAGATCTTTGGCCTTCACAGGTGAGAAAGTTGGACTCCTCCTCCTCTTGATCCATTCTCAAATGAACCAGGGGCATAGCTTCGCACACAAATGATCCTTGCCCCCGTAGCCCTCCATAGCCTCGAATGTTGACCAGGATTGGACAAGGGCAGCCCATTCTTCACCCAAGCCACCGTTTGATTTCAGTATGGCAAGACTGGACTCAAACCAGTCAGGAAGAGTGGGATCCGGGGTAGGAGATGTGTGAGTGGGGGATTGGGACTGAGAAGGGGACAGCAACGGAGAAGGAGACGGAGAGATACAACAAGCCGCTGATCAAAGAGGGCAGCAAGTTTGGGTGTGAGTGAAAGAGGGAGTAGGGGATCGGGACGGAGGCAGAGGGGGAGATGGGGATCAGGCTGGTCGAACAAGGGGACGAGGTCAGGGGTGGGGTCCAGGCTGACGTCTCGCTTCCGACATGCTAGGGGCAGGCTCCACAGCCTTGAGCCTCTTGGAGTGACGAGTGTTGGGGCCCAGGTGAGGACGCTTCTGAGCTGAACCTTCAGGGGCAGGGATACCCTTTCTGACTCTCTTTGAAGAGCCAACCGCACCTGCTTTGGCTGATCTTTTCTGTACTGCCAGGGGGGGATCATTTAGCGAAGCGTGGGAGGTGGCGGCTGCCAGGGGTGGGCCTGGTTGCTCGACTGTGGGGGGGATGTGGAGAGGGCTTCCAGAATGAAACGAGGTCGGAGGTGGGGTCCTCGATGCTGTCCGACTTCCTGGAGGAGAGGGAAACTGCACAGGGCTTGGTGGAGGAGATGGGGGTGGAGATGGAGTACTCAAATGACTGGGGCTCGGAGATCGCGCAGGCGAGCATCCAGCAGATGAACTTGTAGAAGATCGGGGGGTGGTAGGGAGTTGACCGCCCAAGGATGAGGAGGGAGGTGAGGGAGGTTTTTTGCCAGAGTGTGAGAGCAGTGGGGACCCAGGAGGGGTTGTGGAGGTGGAGGTAGCAGAGGGGGGCAGGCCGCAGGGCTGAGAGGCCTCCTCGATGCGGCTGTAGGATGTGTAGTCCGCATGTTCCTCCATTGTGGAGGACAGGGACAGGACAGCGTCTGGGATAGCTCTTGCTTGGCAGTCTTCTACAGCTTAAAAAGGGTACGGTGAGCAAGGAAGGGAATATAAACAATGTAGAATTGACTCACTGTAACACTTCATCAAAAACCATCCAAACATGGGGCACAATTAGCTTCTGATATGCCTTGCATTCACAGGCGCCAAAGTTCATCTTCACATTGCCTGGAGTGTGGCCAGCATGGACACTAAATCACCGTTAGCATGAGTTTGAAGTAGGAATGGTAATGCAGCATACCTGATTACATTGAGGCGACCGCCATTGGCAGGTTTGGGGCCTCCGGCCATAAATGATGCCTTCATCCCCGTAAGCCTACTGACAAGATCCAGTATCTTTTGCATGAATGGGATGACTGCCTGGATGAACCTTGATGGAGACATCAGTATTGGAAAAGTCATAGGAGCAGAGGGTGACTTACTTCTGGATTTTGGCAGGATCCTTGGAGAGTGGGGCATCCACCTTAGCCTTCCACTCATCCAGCGCATTCTGGTGCTGCTCCTGGGAAAGATCCTCCCATTCCTTTCTGACCAATGGAGTGAGGGCCTTGAAGAGGTCAGAGATGACCTTCGTTCGTATCCCCGCATGTAACTTGCTGGTGGAGATGAGGTTCATCCGGCAAGTGAGTTCCACCTCCACAAGCATCTTGTTTTCGTCCATGGCTTGCCAGTGATTGGAGCCCGAGATGCGGTGAGGCTTGGCAAAACCCTTGCCAGTGAGCTGCTGAAGGAGGGTGAGGAAGGCCTCTTGGATGTCAGAATCCATGGCAGCGCGCTCACGATCCTTCCAGTACCCGTAAGCAAGACAGTGTTTGAGTTGCTACGAGAAGGTAAGCCAAATGATTGAAGGGAAAGAATGGGACGACTCACTGCCATCTGAAATTTGATCACATCCTGTTTGGTCTGCCACACCTTCATTACAAGCTGATGTTCCTCATCAGACAACATTTCTGAGCTCGGGGATACCTGCTCCGGGTCTGCCACGCTGTCGTCGACCTGAGCTAGATGCTCTGGAGTAGGTTCTTCATCCATGTTCATGGAAAACCTCTTGATGTAACCATGCTGGATTGACGCGACGGTATCAGTGACACAATTCTCGGCGACAGCCTGAACATAGATGTTTTTCTGAGTGTCGACATATGCCTTTCGTCCTCCACGAAAAGTTCCAGGGTTGACCATGACTAAAACGAAGCATCAGAAAGCTGTCACATCATTACAATAGAGATCAAATAACATACTTTGATTGCTGGTTGAGTCGGACAGGCAGAGGCTGGGCAGAGGAAGACAACAGGGAAGAAAGACGAGGAAAAAGTTGCCAAGTATACATGTTAAAAAAAAACATTTGAAAAACATTTGCCGGAGAGCTGGAGGGGGGCACGGCGGCAGCATTTACAGCCAGTCACAAATCTGGTCAATAACAGTTATCCAGAATGAATCAAGGGCAGCCTAGTGCGAGGAGGCAAGGACGAAACTAGTTGGTTTGGGCATAGACATGTTGAGCATCAGGAATGTAGGGTTGATCATTTGATCAATTGCTACAACGTTTCACACAAGACCAAATATAACTGGATCGTGACAGTTCCCATCAACTAGGGCCAACCTGCCTTCTTCCCCCTTCCGTCAGTCCCCCCATTTGCCCCTACGGTTAACTCTCCCACTGACTCACTAATTGTCCTCCAGAACGTTGCCCAGTCTCCCCACTGACAAAGACTGGTGAGTTCTTTTACGTTAGTATCGCAGCCATATCAAGGTGACTCACTCTCAGTGCCACAGAGTGATCAGAAGAGTAAGTATCCTTCAGCTCCCACAGCTCATGAGTGTTGACGATGATACGTACAGGCCGACGTTGATTAGCTGCGCCTGCACCCAACAACCCTGTCTCCACCCCCGAGAATGAGCTGCCTTCCACGGTCCTGCATTCGGGTGAGCTGTTTTTGCACTATCCACACATTCCTATCCTGACATCTCACATGATTTAGAGGAAGTTATTATCACTACAATGATCACCATGACGGTGTCCTTGACTCACTGCCGCCTTCCTGCTGTGCCCGCAACTCCCCGGCAAGCCTGTGCTGTACCTGTGGCACCCACGTTTGTACCCATGCTGGCGCCTCATCGACAGGTCCGACGACAACCACCACCAGAGGCTTTTTGGTGAACCAAGGAAGTTGAGGCCCATTGCCTAGCTTTGGAGATGTTTCTGCCACCATCATCCTTTGAGGGCCAGCAGAACATGTCCCTGCAGCAAACATATGTAGTTGTTAAGGGTCGAGAGGTTGGTGTCTTTTGCCACTGGTCAGTCCCTCAATCTTTTGGTGTGTAAAAATATTCACCCCATTCTCCCTAGGGTTCAGGCTTCCCCTCTCTTGGAACAATGCCACTCTATTCACCAGTCTTGCGACTGCTTCAGCGATGCTTTCGGGTTGTACAAGGAGTTCTATGACCAACAGGGGCTTCGTGTGTATGTGGGCGTTGGTGCGGCTATGAGGCTCATTGGCCAACCCCGTCCTTTGCCTTCTTTCAATGTTTCTGATGAAGGAGAGTCTTGTGAGACTGAGTCAGAGCTCACTGATCAGTTTCGGGGCTCTTGCCAAGTCTAAGGGCACTCAATAATGCCTGCCGGTGTGTATGAATTTCCTTCCACCCATACATCTGCTGACTTGTATAATCAGGGTTACAATTGCTTACTATATCTCTACAATTCTTTACACATGTGCAATGTCCCTAAATATATGCTTCTTTACCAACATCCCTGAAGCTTGAGCCAAGGTGAGGGTCATGTTTGGAGTGAATATCACCATGTACTGAAGTGAGCATAAGCAGATCTTGATTCTGCCTATTACTCTCTGAGATGGCAGGGGCAGCTTTCCGCAAGATGGTGAGTTTCATGCTTGGGATGAAAGTTGCCATCTGCTGAACCAAGCGTGAGCAGATCTCGATTCTGCCTATTACTCTCTGAGACAGTGGGGGCAGCTTTTCACAAGATGGTGAGTTTCATGCTTGGGATGAAAGTCGCCATCTGCTGAACCGAGTGTGAGTAGATCCCCATTCCGTATACTCTTCAAGTTGGCAGCGGCTGGTATACAGCCTTTTTGGAAGATGGTGGGTTTCATCTTTGGAATGAAAGTTGCTGTGTACTAAAGTGAATGTGAAACAGATCTCAATTGCATGTACTCTTCAAGATGGCTGAGGATATGGCTTTTGCGATGGTGGGTTTCATGGTTGGGATGAAAGTTGCCTTGTACTGAAGCAAGGAGCAGATCCCAATTCTGCCTACTCTCCAAAATGGCGGTGACTGGTAGATCCCACTGAATCTCCACAACGGTGGCTATGGGCGCAGGGAAGAGTGTTCGTGATAACCATGGGCTGCATTGTGTTGGGGTCATGCTCGTGCCCGGTGAGCGATCTTATTAGGCATTGTTCTACCCAGTTGGGGCTAACCTCCATACGTGATGATATTTAGTGCCCTCCTTCATGAAGCATGCCCTCGTTCAAGAACCCCTCATCCTTGGATACCCTCCATGGGCCATCAATTCTCCACCGAAATCAAGCACAAGGATCGTGACAGCAAGAGTTGAAACAGGGCATATTACATTGTGTTAGTATCATCATCCCATCACCATTCTCCTATTTTTGTATGACCTTACCAACCCTGGCTACAGAAGAAGAACCACGAGCGGGCTGCCTTGCAAAAGTCAAACATGTCCAAAGAAGCTTGACCTACGAGCGGCTTCTTTGTTCTTACATGAAACCATCTAGGAAGCAGAAGAAAATGGAGAAAGCAGAGGCTGATGCAGAAGCTGATGCTGAGTAGGAGGCTTTGGAGCAGGCGAGGTTCGAAAACATCATGTAGTACATTCTTTACACATCATTATCTACGTAAGCAAATCCTATGAAATTGCTCGCCAACATAACTCCTACATTGCACTGTGATGACATTGAAAACGGCTGCATTAATTGGGAAGACAAATGAAGGGAAATTGGGCTGGAGGTGCTTTTCATTCAAAAAACTTGTCGAGCAGTCAAGGAACACATTCAGTGCACATCGGCAGTATACATAGTGATTTTCAAAACCACTCTGAAAGAAAGTGATGGGACGTTGTTGATTGCCATATATGGAGATTGTAGAAACGGATTGGTCTGATTGATTGGCAAGTGTTATTACCATAAATAGTATTTCACCTGTAGAGGCAATTTCCCACCCTGATTAGAAATCACCACATATAGAAATTTGTCCTTTTACTGATGAAGTTGTGAAAGTCACCATCCAACAAAAGAATATGTACTGCAAGTATGCAAGGATCTGCCCTCTGATCGAATATCTGAGGCTATTGATATTGACATATGTAACAACTTCCAATAGTAACTCTAAACAAACTACCATACTATTAACTATGTTCGAAGATGGAAGATTCACAGTGATCTCAAGGTAGCGCCCTTATCATTTCAAGATTTGACAGGTTTTCTGAACTACTTGTGGCCCTCTTTGGATACTATGGACTGGTTCTATATCCTCCTCCCATACACGAACTCTGATGTAGAATACCTACTGGCACCATAATGTATTGTAATTCCAAATTCTATGTTTCAAAGTGGTTTTCAGAGTGGCTGAAAATGACGCATTTGGGCTGAAAATGATGGTTCAATCTGAAAATCATGATGGAATATAACTCAAGGCATAGCTCCTTGCATGCAAGTCTAAAAAATGAGGTCTGCTATTATATAAATGTACTACAAACACAAGGCCTTCAATCCACTATCACCCAAATCTTATCTTGATGCTGACAGTTGTTGATCTCTTATTACCACGATGTCCAATGCCCTTAGCATCCAGCACCTCCCAGCGTACCTTCCCCTGTCATCCAGTGCAGCTCTCTATCCTCACAAGCACCATCGCCTCCACACTCTCCACCGCGCTCCCTTCCTCTCGCACAATTTGACTCACCCTCTGCACTCTCCTTTGTTGCTTCCTATGCAAAGGACCCCGACCTCATCACTTTCAAATCCCTCATCTGGGCTTTGACACCTGCCCCAGTTCCTTCTGAAAACCACAACCAAAACCACAAGTGCACACTCCGCCTCTGCACTGGCTCACACCGCAGCTGGGCCTCTCCACACTACTTGATCCCTCTCTAAGTTAGCATACACACCTTCATCACATCTCCAAGCTGTCTTTTTCTTCGGTGTATGAAGGAAACCTGGGGCTTGTATCAGCAGTGTATCAGTGCTCAAAACCGACTTCGTCCCAGCCTTGACATGCCTCCTCAGTTCCTCTCAAGGGCTCTATGTCACACGCAAAGTCGCCCAATGTGCACTTACATTCCTATCCTCTTCTCCCCCAGAACTCAGGTAGGGGGGGGCTTCGCACATGGCCCAGTGTTTGTAGTCGCCCTAACACATTTATACAATCAAGGTTTATTGGGGATAGCTCACTTGTAGGGGTGGGTTAAGTGTGCAAAGAGGAAGTGGGAAATGGATGATTGGGAGCCAATACTGGGTGTACACGAAGCTTGCAGTGGTGAATATGATCCACCTCCTCATCCATGTTCTCCTCAATTATCTCGCATCCGTAAGGGAGGCAGCATTTGCTGTTGAATCCGAGCGTACATTCTGGGTTGTCTTTGCATTTTTGGAAACCCCTGTTTCTTCGTCGAGTGGTGTTACCACCCCGTTCCTCGATCGACTGCTGCTAGCAGATTATTAAAACATGTATTCCCTCTCCACAGCACTGGCGAGGGCCCTGTCAAAAGAAGATGTTATGGTCGACGTGCTCCAAATTTTTGACACCCTACCCGACGCCTTGTCTTTGTATATATGCTCACTTTTACGGCACTCACCGAATGCAGGGGATGCGGAATGTGCCCTTGGTGCATTGCTAGAGGGGAGTACACCACTGAAGGAGGAACTTGAACGTAGGGATCGAGGTCAGGGCAGGGTGACAGGTGGGAGTTATGGTGTATTTTCTTTTTTCTCTTCTCTTCTTTTCTTCTTTTCTTCATCCTGGCTTTCTTTTCCTTGTTTGTTTTTGTTTTCTTGCTCTTTTATGTTATATTTCATTCCACTTACACTTTCATTTACATGCTCAACCTTCGACATTTGGTATTCAATTGCTGTTACTTCCACTTTTACTCTTCTCACACTTTTTATATCCACTCGTTACACCCCTCCCTTTCTTTCGCATTCTGCATATCGCTCTCCCCACACCCTTTCTTCATCCTTTCTCCCTCTTTCTTGTCTTCCTCCATCTGCATTTCCTACTATCTTCAATGATATTCATTCACCCCCAGGGATATGCCTCCGCCGCCCTACGTGACTGCGCTGCTGTCGCAGGTCCGACTCAAATGCTCTGTAAGAGCAGCTATTTGAAAGAGAAGTTAGCCTGAGCAGAATAGCTGTTAGAGTACTTACTTTGGTATGCATATGAACAGCTGTTGAGAGGCAGATGCATGGGTCACATCAATCAAAACACTGTCATGATGTTTACAGTTTGAGTGTGACCCATAAATATTCTCTCTCAGTGGAGTCAGTGGTCACCGCTGATGCATGGCCAATACTAGACGACAAAACAAAACAACCTCGCTTGGGTGTTGTATCATGATCGCATTGTACTCCATCATGACTTTGAAGTTATTCACACATGCGTGGCCGTCGTCGTTCGAGTTGGCAATTCCTCACACGTCACTGAGGCTCCCCCAGTCATGGCGGAGCACCCAAGCCACCAAAGCAGAAGCACCCAAACATATATGGGAAAACTCACCACTGGCAGATGTACCTGGACAAACTGTTGTGTAACGAGGGCAGAGGTGACACTCGTCTCCAGGATGAGTGTGTTGACTGCATAGGGCGCAAGGCTGTGACACCCGCCGAAGCTGAGGTCTGCTGCATGGACTGCTTTGGCCCCGAGCTCGTATGTCATTTGTGCTGCATGCATTGTCATTGCCATCTTCCTTTCCATTGAGTCAAGGTACATCTCTTATTTAAATCAAGACTGCTTAACATGGACTAACATTGCTTCAGTGCTGGACAGGAACCAACTTTGTGAAGACATCACTCAAAGAACTCGGCCTCACAGTCCAGCTCAACCACTTGAGCATGTGCTGCTCCAACCCCCAGCCCTGTGCCGTTCAAATGCGGGTCCTACATACCAATGGATTTCACAACATTGCGCTGTCTTACTGCAGCTGCCGACCTCTCCCTCCCCATATACAACTGCTCCAATGGGGCCTTTACCCTGCTAGCCAGCTGGTTGTCAAGACCTGTGCTACCTTTGAACTGCTTCAACACCTGCACATCCTTGGCCTGGCCACCAAATCCTCCACCTACGACTTCTACCGAACACTCAAAAAGCTCACAGACAACACGGGTCTTGAAGTCCCCACAACGCATTACAAGGCACTGCAGCAGATGTGCCTTCAGTGGTGGCACCTCCTCATGTTGAAACGAGGGGGCAGGGGGCATGATTCATCGGGTGCAGGCGGGACAGGGAGGGGGAGCTTGCAGTGCCTTGCCTGACGTGCCTGCACAATGGGCAAAACATGGCTCACAGTTGGAGGGAGTTGTCGAAACTGTATGTACCATGCCCTCCCTCACAAAAACCTGTACCTGACAGCCTTTTTCTAGGTACCTCAATGCTCTCTCCGTCGCTATGGATGCAAACTTCCATCTGAAGCAGCAACTCGTCTCTTCTCACTCTCAGGACCTGGGGTTTGGGACGGGCCTCTCTTACATGGTGAAGCGAGAACCTTACAAGGCCTATTTGCTCAGTAAAGCTTCACAAGGAGATGTAAGTGCTGTGTCTCCACTCATGGGTTAACTCTCATTGTTGTTTACAGATTAGCACTTGTGTGGGCTTTTCCGCACTAGCCTAGGTTAACACCAAATTTTCCAGGGGCTTAAGATACACGGGTGTTGCGGTGGTGTGTTGTTCCCAGGGTGAGATGTTGCTCCCCTGCAGTGTTGGCAACTTGGTCAAAGGAGAATGGTGCATTGTAAGATCCTGACAATGTACTGCGGTTGCTGATCTTTAGGTAGGTATCCATGCATGGACTATGTCTTGGCACGAGTATTGTGGTTCTTCAGGCTGCTCCTTTACATTGTATTGTATGACATAGCCTGTCAGTGGTTCAAGAATTTGTTCAAATGCGGAGGACTTTACACTCCCCCTGGTTTTACTTAGACTCCACGTGGAGTCTACCTGGAGTCTACATAGAGTCTACATGGAGTCTACCTGGACCTTCATAGACTAGACATGTACCATGATCAACAGTCTAACTCTATGTAGACTCCATGTAGACTCCACGTAGAGTGGAAGGTTACGTGGAGTCTACCTGGAGTACTCTACATAGA
>JABCKT010007021.1:0-10496 GCA_018858115.1 Tephrocybe rancida | reverse complement strand
CCCTCGTCATCGTTCGACAGCTTGTTAGCTGTCTTAGCATCGTTGCTAACGCTTAGCATATCGGCTAAGCATCGTCCTTGGCGGAATTGTTCCTAACAGAAACCGATCACTCGTATCACACATTGTGTCTTGTTGTATTTCGGCCCAGCCGACTGCTCAAGACAACCTCGGTATAGCAGCGCACGTCCTACGCTAGCGCATCAGCGGGCTTCCTCCGAGTCTTACTGCGGAAACCAGCTACACGCTGCAGCAAGGCGAAAGGCGAAAGGTGAAGAATCCGAATACGAGTCGGACAACGACGAACAATATCTCAACCTCAAGGCTGCTATTGCCTTGCTCTTGCCGGTTAGCAAACTACACAAACAGGAGCCAAAGGAGCAAGTGGCAGGCGAGCTAGAAGCAGATGGAGGCAGTCCACAGGTGGAGACAGAGGGTCCACAGGTGGAGGGTTCCCCGAGTGAGAGGACTGAAAGCCGCAAACGCAAGCTGTCGTCGAGCATCACAAACCATGAGCGTATGTCAATTTACACTACAAGTCTTCAGCAAATCTGATGCACCACTCGTAGATGAATTAGCACAGGCCCAGATTCGCCGTCTGCGTATGTCCTGTAGCACACTTGTCAAGCAACGTGATGCCGCCATCAAGGAGCGTGATGCTGCACATGCTAAAATCAAGAAATTCCGCACCTTGGCAGTCTCAGCGGCGACGGCCTTGATCATACTTGCAACGTCTTAAGATCGTACTACTGTGACCATCAGCCTACTTAGTTTAGGCCCGAGAGGTCTTATCCATCATTCTCTCTATCATAGAATTACTTAACGCAGATAATGGCACCTGTCTTTATCATCCTGACTTCATGATATGTGCCTCCTTTACTCAAAATCCCTACATGCAACTTGAAGACAGATAGGATTGTAAACAGCAGTGCAAAATAACTTGGTAGTCGGCATGAACGGTTTGGGTCTAACGCACGTGCTCGTGCACGGACCAGGCCGTATCTCTATAAAGGCTGCCAACAAAGTAGGTTGTTTCTATCCGATGCTTGGAAATTGCCCTGGGTTGCTACCCTTTGATTAGCTGTGCAGTACTCCGGTACTGTACTTTTTTGCTAGTCGAGGTCATCTGCACGCACCCTTAAATGGTCCCTTCCATTTGTCATTAATCACTTTCCGTCCTTAACCTCTCCTCCCTCACCTACAAACCATTGCAGTTCTATCCTCTAGTCAAAACACCCTCACAGTTACATCCATGGCCTACGGTGTGTCACTACCTGGTCGCCGTCTGTTTAAATTTCTGATGTTTTTATTTCTAGACCCATTTTTCTTTGGTGGGTGTGCCAACACATTACATTATCGTCTGTCCTCGTCTTTCATCAGTGTGGCCTTGCCTGATTCCGTTATCATTTAGGTGTTGCTCAGCATTAAAGTTGTCATTGCATTCGACATTCTGTGGTGCTGCACAATTCTGACAGATCACAGTGCATTATGGTCTGTCCCTTCCCTTCGTAACTGTCACCCTGCCTAATTCTGTTCTGATCTCTAGGTCTTGCCTCGCATTCACTGCACTCCACGTCTTCATTGTAGATGAATGGTCTTAGGAGTGAAGTAGTCTTGGGGATATTCAGTCAGTTGTACAGTGTCGGTTTCATGCTATTGTGTAATTGGGAGTATTAGTACTACACTAGTGAGCTTTTCGTTCCGGTTGTCCGTATGTAGTTTGATCCCATATTGTATGCAATGTTTCGTGTGCATCCGCCATTATTTTCACTGTTGGATCCATAAGTCGTACGCCACCTGCGTTTTGAGAAATGCAAATGTCTTATTTTGAAATAAGAATTATTCCTTTAATTGCAATGCTTATCTTATCCCCTTCAACTTAAAAGTGAGTTGGGTCGACAATGGATCAATGGTTGGAACATAAGGTTGATCATTTCTTAATTATATTGGTTGATCATTGCAGTACCCACCGCGTCTGAACTTGTTATATATAAAGAAAATTACAAGGCTTGTCTTGTCCATCTTGACGGCCAGTTGAGTCAACAGTGGATAAACCGTTGGGCTAACAGGTAGATGATTTCATTCTTATGTTGGTCGATGATCGTCGGGCCTACTGCTTCTAAACTTGGTGTAAGAAGAGAAAATTGCAATGTTTGTCCTGTCTGTCTTTATGGCCAGTTTGATTGACAGCAGATACTTGGTGATAACTGGCAAATGTAGCTTCATTTTTGCAGTCCTTGTCAAGCGCTGACGGCACTCTTGAAAATGGCAACCCTGATAGTTGCCTGTCAATAGTCTGTTTTCGATGGAATTCACCTTCGTCTCCTTGCAATATCTCCTCCTGAGATAAGACGACTTGAACAACCTTGTTTTTTATTATTGGAATTGGATCAAGAGGTTGGAACAATTTCTCACATTTGACAGACGGGTCTACACAAATCAGGCAAGTGTTACATCAGTAAAACTGTTGTGTATATCGGATACCCTCATGGCCACCAGGGGAGAGACGGTCAGCATGTTCAACTGTATGCCATAATGAAGTCAAGTCCTATCACGATACTTATTACGGTCTCTTTATCATATGGGAAATAATTCATCTACGGTTATCGACGCATAATAGTATTGTTGAGTCTTGGTGAAACTCATCTAGCCCACCTAGCAATATCTACCTTGATCAAGGCGACTGCCATAATGATAGATTTGATGCTGATGTGTACCTTGATCTGGCTAGATTTGAGTATCTCGTATTCGACCTGGATCCCTGATGACCAAACAGGACCTAAACATAGATCTGTACTGGTGACACTTGCACTCAACTTGCACTTGATTGACCTTGATGTGGAACTACTGTCCCATTTCAATCAAATTGACAGTGGGTGTGACCTGTGACATGAGTGTTGAATATTTTGGTTTTGACAAAAGCCCGCATGACCTGTGACACACGGATATTTTTGTGATTCAACACTTTTTTGGGCCAATTCTGGGCCACCTTAAGCAATTTTTAGTAGATGTCATGGAAAAACGGATTCAACAGACTTATCTGTGACCTGTGACCTTACAAAAATTTGACAAAACAGGAGGGTCTGTGACCTGTGACTGTCAATTTGATTAAAATGCTACAGTATAGCCCATTTGTACAGATGCCAAGGCTTACAGACATCAAAAGTAATGCAATGACAACTGAAATAAGTCAATCAAGTTGTGAGTTTGCAGGACTTGGCCTTCTAGTACTGTATAGATATGACCATCTCATATGTCACAGGTCACGAGGACCTTCAATGAGATGAAATTTGCTGCTTGTCACACATCACCAAGGCCTTCAATGAGTGTGACAAACCAACTTTTCAGAGCAAGAAAAACACTTTTTTCATGCCCTACAGGTCTATACATGCTGCTACATTATCAAGAAGTCCTCTCTCATGATTCATCTGAGTGCAAAACATTTGTTTTGCAAACATGACAAGGACATGAATGGGTTTGCAAAGGAACAAGGTTGAAAAGTTTGTTGAACAATTTTTGTCATACATATCAAATGGAAAAGTTGCTTGCAGTTGACCAATATTCACTGGAAATGCCACCTCCTGATAGTTACCTTAGGTTCCAACTTGGTAAGCTATTATACATGTAGAATTTTAAGCTGTCCCAGGGTTGATGAGATTTTGCACTTGTCACACATTGGCAGAGGTCTTGATGAGATGAAGGATCACACCTAAGACACAATGGTTGATGCTTCTTGATGACTCCTTAGGGGGGGTATTTAGTACAATGGGATGGGGCCTAAGAGGCAACCACCATTGGAGGTACAGGCTTCTTTACCAAAAGCAGAACCAGTGGATAAGAATAGACCACCATAGATTCATGATGGATGCCTGGCAAGCATACTGATCTGTCCTGATTTATCATGTTCAATTAGTGTTTTGAGGTTGGGTTGCAGCAACTGGAAAAGACTGCAACCTGACCAGACTGCAACTGCAAAAGACCAGACTTCAAGTTGCAGTTGCTGGTGAGCAACCATCAGTTTCAGTTGCAGTTGCTAGGATTTCGATGAATTTTGCAACCAACTCCAACTGGTTGCAACTGCTGTGCACATAGATGTACTCTAACCCCTCAAAATCCATCCCTGGTACATCCAAATTGGATAAGAACTGAGGGAGTTATGACCAAAACAATCCTGGTTGCAGTCAATTTGTATGCTCCCCACCATTTTGAGCCTATTGCTGTCAGTTCTTGCCCGATTTGAAATGTGCCAAGCTGCAAATAAAGGTAAGGAGTATATCTACATGATACAATACTGCACACTATGTATGTTACCCCGGTTGCGACTGATTGCAACTGGAAAAAGACTGGTCACAACCTGGTCATGTTGCAACTGGTTGCAACTGGTCTTTTTGATTCTGCGACTGCTAGAGACCAGTTGCTACTGGTTGCGGTCACAGTTGCTACATTTGGGCATCCCCAGCAACCGGTTTTGGTTGTGGTTGCTGAAAAAATGGGCAAAAGACCCAACCTGACACAACTTTAAAACACTATGTTTGATAGGACCTGGACTCACACTTGCTACATACCGCCACCACACAATAATTGACACATGCTACTGGGCTCTGTGCATCTTCAGGTCCCACATGTAATCAAATGGCCATTGATATAAGGTACTACATAATCATGACACTGGACCAATTGATGTTTGACTGAGCAAGGGCTGCATTGTAATTTGGTGCCACTGCTCTTGCTGTTCACAGCATCCCTCAATATGTCTATCCCTCAGTGCATCAATGTATTCATATACAATCTCCTACATATACCCTCTCCTGTAACTGGGACTTTGTTTCTTTTGCCTCTGGCCACATGCCAGTGCTTTCTCAATGCAACTTTGTACTCCTCTGGAATGCTGATTGTCCTGTTCTTATGGTGCCAATATCTTCAAGGAAAGGAGTTGAGATTGTAGCATGTCTTATCAGCAGATATCCAACCTGCAGGACTATGCACACATGTACAGTCAGTACGTGTTGTGTTTGACAAACTCAACAGACTCAGGCTAAGACAGTTTATTGCATGGTAGCATGCATGGCTGTTGTCAATGTTTCTGTAGTACTTCTGACATCTAGAATATATCACTGGTTGTCAGTATGCAACATACAGTACCATGTCTCAATGCACATTTATACTGGATACCACTATACAGGACAACAAATTGATGACAATAAGCTGACCACACAATGATTTATCTTGAAATGCTCACAGGTTTCACCTTCATGTCACGTCACTCTTTCTGCTCCCTACTAGTGGCTTTCTGAAAGCAAAAATTTGGCAGTGAAACAATGCTGCTACCACTGCATTTGGTTCATAAAATTCATGATATGGGGAACAGTGGCCCGGGTCAGTAACTATTTTTGCCATGTTGATAACTGTCTTCTCAACTTGCCCAGGCTTCATTGAATTTACAGCTACCTGACATCACAAGCTACCAGTGGTATGTGTTCTGAAGAGCCATGCAGTGTTGGTTTCCTGTTCTTAAACAGGTTTGTTGGGATTTGATGGGACACTGAAAGTGTGCCTGTCTAACCTTTGTGCCAATTTCTTTGTCTTTTCCCTTTCACTATGTACACAAAGGACATTACTTACATATATACCACCTTACAATACAATGGCACCCTTAGTCGCTATTACACGCAACTAAGGGTGAGCCAAACTTTTACTTACCTGCATCAGACACTAGACTTACCTGACCCCATAGATATTAATATTGTGTATTACAGGGGGTCAGATTCTCAACAGGTTATGGGAACTGCTGCACTGTACACTATACAGTGACGAGTTACAGAATCTAGACCCTACTCATTCTCGAACAAGGTGTTCCATCTTATTTCATCAGGCCAGCTGCCCATATCTTATCAGCACGCATCGGCACACATCATAATCTACATCTCTTTGTCTTTCTGAACGTCGCCCAGGATCCTCACCATGGTCAACTCCCCTGCTACTGAATCTCCAGTTATACTCCCATCTGATTTACCTCTGATGCCTGAAAGATCACTGCCTTAGATGCTCAAGGCAGACGGCACTACAGCCTGTATCATCCCCCTCCTCAAGGTTTCCTACCCATATAAAGGGAAACTACTTGCTAAGGACAACAGTACATACACCACCTGGGCATGCGACTTCAAACACAATCTGGTCCTCAATGGGCTATCTAAATATGTCTTCAATCCACCCACCATTCTGAACAAGTACTATCAGCCTTGCATGTACAAGCATTGGCACGTGAACAATGAACTAATATGTTCATTCATTGCCATGGCTTTAGCCAGCAAGGAGCACCTATTTGTTGTGGAAACAAGTGAGAGTGCAGTTTGGAATGCCATCAAACTTTGCCATGGGGGATCTGGCCCGATTCAGGAGGTGGACTTGCTGAAAGTCGCACTCAACACCAAGACCCCTTACTTGGCAGAAGCCATGAAGATGCTTGATGGTATATTCAAGAGAATCAACCGAGCTTTTGATGTGGGTGACATCACATGCAATCTCCTGAAGTGCATCGCTGCACTTGCATCCCTATTGGATTCCAAATGGGCAAACACATGATCCATCATCAATCGCGACCTCTGCCAGTCTGAGAAACCATTGAAGCTGTCCAACATACGTGCATTCATTGAGAATGAACAGACCCTCACCAGAAACAAGAACACCACACCCACTGCCTGCACCATGAAGATTGCAAAACACATCAGTGAGCTTGTTTGCACCAATTGTCAGGAACAAGGCTGATCTTGCAAAGGTCACACCAAGGAATGGTGTGTCCTTGAGGGGGGAGGACAGGAGGGAAAGACAATTGAGGAATCACATGTGGCACACCTCACGTCATTTGCAGCGAAGAGAGGGAAGGACAAAGGAAAGTGCCAGTACAGTCCCCAGCACCTGCGAGGGGGAAGCTCACATTCACTCTGAAGAATGGTGCCGCATACAGCATGGAGGGGGACGCCAAATTCATTGCCGCATACATGACAGCAAAGGGCACATCCGAGATGAAGCCAGAATTCATGGGACTTGCATCTGATGTGATCCCTAACATCAGTTCACCCAAGACAAATGAAGATTACGAGTATGACATGTGGCTCACTATTGGGGACAGCAATCATACCAGCATAGACTGGAATGAACACACGAACTATGCTGCCAGTGATGCTGCTTTCTCAAGCACCACATCACAAGGGCCAGGATCCACTTTCCCCCTCAGCTCTCATCCCTTCTTCTTCGATTTGAGGGCTATGGTACACATCTCCCCCGATGCCAGTGACTTCAACATGCTAAACCCCATTCCTGCACAATCCATCCATGGCATAGGCAGATCCTCGATCAATGCTCTTGGCATCAGCAATATAGTACTCTGTGTCTTGAACGACTCCACCCTCACCCTTCACAATGCCCTCTATGTCCCTAAGTCAATGGTCCAACTTCTATCAATCAGCTCAATGTCATCGAAGTCAGGCACAGTTACCTGTTTTGACGATATGGGCACTTGAGTTTACAACAAAGCCACTTGCACGTGCATTGCAACAGCAACCCTGCTTACACATAAGAAACTCTATGCCCTTGACCTCACACCTACCACCGAACACGCCCTCACCACACAACACGCTGCAGACCTCTTGACCTGGCACCACAGACTTGGTCATGCTAACTATCAAATAATTATTGATATGGCGAAGGCAGGAATGGTCCCAGGTATGCCCTTGTCCTCCCTTTCCAAACCACCAAAATGTGATGATTGCATCTGTGGCAAACAGACCAGATTGTCAGTACCAAAGGTGCAGGAGGTGGGACCAGGGCATAGGGCAACAAGTGAAGTGTCTTAGAAATTATATGGGTAGACACAACAGGTAAATTGGCTGTAACATCTTGTACCAAGTCCAATTACATGCTCAACATCATTGATGACTATATGAATAAAGTCTGGTCCATTCCTTTAAACCTTAAGAAGGACACATTCCCTGAAATCCGGGCTTGGGTTAAGGCTCATCAACTGGAGACTGGCAGAACGGTTGAGGACTTTACACTCCCCCCCCTTTTCCGCTCAAAGTCCACTGGACTCCAGTCAGACTGAGTGGGCTCCAGTGGACTCCGAGTGGACTCTGACCGGTGGACTCCATCAAGTCCACTGGACTCCGCCAGAAGTCCAGTGGACTCCAATGGACTGGTACAAATTGACCAGGTGGATTGGTTTCCATTCCCTATTAAAATTATATAATAGGGAAAAACTTTTGCAAAATGCATGAATCAAACAGATGCACTTGCAGAGATTACAAAGCAATGAAACCAGGTGATATAACGATTACACCAATGGTCTGGTGATGTTCAGTAGAATGTAGTTGAATATAGTTCGTTGCTGCCATGGCATGTGCTGACTTCCCACATCAACCATGTCAGCAATCAATTTCGGTTTTCTCATCGTTCCTTTCCTTCCACCACCACCACCATCGTTACCCACCACCTCCCACCTGCTCCCACCGCCGTTGTTGTGCATGCTGTGCAACACTCAACCCCACTACAGGGACTGAGTGAAGGGCCAAGGAACCAGGTACATGATGACCTGCGCCTGTGCGCTTGCACTGAACCCACCCACCTCCACCGCTGTTGTCGGCCATGTCATAACCCCGCAAGGCCACAGCAGCCCACCACGTCACAGGTGCACTAGTACATGATGCCCATGCCCTCACACTCACCCTAACCACATCCAGGAGCAGGCAAACACTGCCATTGCCAGTCACAACACAATCTTGCAAGGCCACAACAGCCCACATGTCACATGTAAGTGATGACCACACCCATTGCACCCACCTGATGACCCCACCCATCCCCAGGAGTAATGCCACACTGAGAAACACGGCCACCAGGACCAACACAGCCCACCACCACATCACCTGCCACCACCACCACGCCATGCATTACGGCCCCCACCACATTATGACACCATGCACAGAACAATGACAGCTGCCATGCACGACCCCTGCCACGTCATGACACCATGCACAGAATGATGACGGCCACCACATGGAATGACAACAGATAGTATTTTAAGGTTGGGTTGCAGCAACTGGAAAAGACTGCAACCCAACTGGACTGCAACTGCAAAAGACCCAACTTCAAGTTGCAGTTGCTAGGATTTCAACGAAGTATTGTGACCACCTCTGACCAGTTGCGACCGGTCGCAACCGCTGTGCGTATAGATGTACTTGAGCCCCTTCAAACCCATCCCTGGCACGTCCAAATTGGACAAGAACTGAGCAAGCTATGACCAAAACGATCCTGGATGTGGTCAATTTGTATGCTCCCCACCGTTTTGAGCATATCTCTGTCAGTTCATGCCCAATTCAAGACGTGCCGGGCTGCAAATGAAGGTAGGAAGTATATCTACACACTACAATACTGCACAATATGTATATTTACCCAGTTGTGACCAGAAAAAGACCAGTCAAGACCGATCACAACCTGACCAGGTTGCAACTGGTTGCAGTTGCAGTCACTACATTTGGGCATTCCCAGCAACCAGTTGCGGTTGCAGTTGCTAAAAAAACAGGTGAAAGACCCGACCCGACCTGACCTTAAACACTAACAACAGACACCCAGCGTTGCCTGACCACCACATGCGGTACCGCCACCCTCACCTGACGCCCAACATTGCCTAGCTGCCTGCATGACCACATGCAGGACCTCGACACCATCACTGCATTCCCAACCCTGCCTACACAACCGCCCACACCACAACACATGGTACCGCAACCCCCGTCATGGTACCAACAGATGCAGGACCCGCAAGTGCAAAGACCAGACCCCCGACATCACCTGCCCACCTTGGAGCTGACCCAAGCCTACTGACCCATGTGCCAGCCCCACCCTGCACACTAACCCATGCCTACTGACCCTTACCCACCAGTTCGACAACACAGGTCCTGCATGTGCCAGCCTCATGCCACCTGCGCGCCCCAAAGGCGGTGGGGGCAACATTGATTTTTTTTAAATTTAAGTTATGTAATATATTATTAGATAGCTACTTGTATTAGTTATGTTTTCAGAATACAATGGCTAATAGTTCAGCTGTTATATTGTCAGCTTGTGTTAGTGTGATAAACCTGTTTACCTGAGATCATAAGTTCAATTCTGTGGGGTTGAAAATTTTTCATTTTTTGGTGTAAGTCCACCTGGACTACAGTCTGACTGGATTCTGACAGGAGTCCACTGTACTTTACAGTCCCCCCCCTTGTCCGGGTGGACTCTGCCCGGACTGTCCAGACTCCGGTGGACTCTGGGTGGACTCCGCCTGGACTCCAGTGGACAGAAATGAGTCCAGTGGAGTCCGACTGGACAAATGACTTGTGCAAGTTTTCAGAACTTGCACACGTCATTTTTTAATATAATATAACATAAAATAAAATAAAAATGCCCCTGCCATGCAGGGGTGGGCGGGTGACGTTTACGTGGTGGTGGTGTCCAATTAAATATAT